>JAOUQZ010000033.1:10258923-10266739 GCA_028564935.1 Neosilurus hyrtlii | reverse complement strand
GGCGCCAGCCTCCCCGCGACCCTAATTAGGAATAAGCGGTTCAGAAAATGAATGAATGAATGAATGAATGAATGATGATTTCTTTGTGATTTCTAAGTAATTTACAGTAGCGTTTACTTTTCTTAGCGCAGGACAAGGGTTATTTGTTCATTTCACGTTTTTGTTTACATTTTGGGCGATACAATGGCATACTGGTTAGCACATCCACCTCACAGCAAGAGGGTTTAAGTCTCAGGCTTGGGCGTCTCTGTGCGGAATTTATATAAGTTATATAAGTTCCTGTGCTTGAGTGGGTTTACTCGGGATACTTCAGTTTTCTCCCACAGTCCAAAGACATGCACATTGGGCTTATTGGCTGTTCTAAATTGCCCCTATGTGTGAGTGTGAAGGGTTGTGTGTGTGTGTGTGTGTGTGTGTGTGTGTGTGTGTGTGTGTGTGTGTGTGTGCCCTGCGATGGTCTGGCAAGTTGTTCAGGGAGGCTGAGATAGATTCCATGCTACCCGCCATCCTAATAGGATTAAGCCTTCAGCGAATCAGTTAGTGAGTGTTTACATTTTTCCTGGCCCTGAAATTTGCTCTGCCTCCACCTGGAACTGAATGTCACCTGTACCCATTTTCCTGGAAGGCAATTCATGATGGATACGTCATGCAGCTGGAGAAAGAGGGGGGAAAGGTTTGTATGTGATTTCACCACAAATTACAACCCCCTCCTTTAAACCATGTTTTCTCATCCCAGGCTAGAGAATTGTCGGGGTTGCCAGGTCTTGAGGAAGTCATCCTTTCATCATGTGGACTGGAGCAGATCGACACCAACACATTCAGAGCCCAGAAGCATTTAAAATCTTTGGATCTCCAGAAGAACAAACTCCGCCACATCCCTCGCAGACTTCCTTCCAGCCTGGAGATTCTTCACATGGGTCATAACCTGATCCACACTCTGCAGGAGTCTGCTTTACAGGGCCTGAGGAGACTTTGCGTGCTAAATCTGCAGAATAACCTGATTTCCGTGGTGCGTGCCAACACCCTGTCAGCGCTGCTCAAGCTGGAGTCTCTCTATCTGGATGGGAATAAAATCGAGACCATGCAGGGGGTTCTCCAGTTTCCAGCGCTGAATTGGTTTAGTCTGGCGAATAATAAGATCTCATCCCTCCCGTCAGCTTTCTTCTCATCATTGCAACTCCTGAAGACTTTAGACTTGTCCTCAAACCTTCTGACCAAAGCTCCTCAAAACCTCCCACAATCCCTGAATCACCTGAACCTGGACAGAAACCAGATCAGATCGTTACGGAGCCGTGATCTGGCCCACCTGCGCCACCTTACAACTCTGTCCGCCTGCTACAACAGACTGGTATCTGTAGACGGAGGTCTTCGACTGCCCAGTCTCACCGTGCTGGAGTTGGCAGGTAACCGCCTACGAGTGCTACCCAGCAGGCTGTCGACTAAACTTGAGAAAGTGGACTGTGGGCAGAATCAGATACAGGATGTGACCCATCAGCAGCTGTCTGGTCTGAGGCACCTGAAGCATCTCTTTCTGGAGAACAACACCATCCAACAGTTCGAACCCAACGCTCTGAGGGACTGTGTTCACCTCACCAACCTGGCTCTGGAGCAGAACCTCCTCTCCGCCATCCCACTCGGGTCAGTTCAGTTCTTTATCTAAACTGAAAACACTTCTAAATGACTCCTAAAGTCTGTAAAACGGCCAGAATGGTTATTACATCTGAGGGGAAACTAAACACAGCTGCTGAATATTAATTCATTATTTATTATATTAATTATAAACGGAGGGTAAATTACAATAAACAAAGAGGCATACAAAAAAATAAATAAACAGACAAAGCATAGATAGACAGAAATACAGACAGATGAATAAACAGGATGGATAATTAAACAAGACAGGCAAGTAGATAGATAGATAGATAGATAGATAGATAGATAGATAGATAGATAGATAGATAGATAGATAGATAGATAGGCGGACAGACGGACGGACGGACGGACGGACAGGCGGACGGACAGACAGATGGATAGATACAAAGACAGACAGAGGGACAGACAGATGAACGGACAGATAAATAAACAGGACTGAATATTTAACAGACAGACAGAGAGACAGGCAAATAGATAGATGGATAGATAGATGGATGGATGGACGGACGGACGGACAGACGAATGAACGAACGGGCTGGCAGGCGGGTGGACAGACAGGCGGACGGATGGACAGACAGATAGACAGACAGACAGACGGACAGACAGATGGACAGGCAGATAGATAAATAAACAGGACTGAATATTAAACAAACAGAGACAGAGAGATAGATAGATAGATAGATAGATAGATAGATAGATAGATAGATAGATAGATAGACGGATGGGTGGACGACCAGACAGATAGATAGACAGACAGACAGATGGACGGACAGATAGATAAATAAACAGGACTGAATATTAAATAGACAGACAGAGAGATAGATAGATAGATATATAGATAGATAGATATATAGATAGATAGATAGATAGACACACAGACAGATGGATGGACAGATAAATGGGCAGTAAAATAAAGGCTGGTGGGTTGAAGCCATGAACGGTTTGAGGAAATAAATAACCCAAGTTTGATTGACACGTCACTAAATTGTTCTGGACAAACATTACTAATATAACTAATATTTTTAAAATCACCATTGCATTTAAACCTGAGCAGCACTGAGTGTAATGAGAGGATGTCCGGGTTGATCAGGTTATACATGAGTGCAGGGATGAACACAAATCAGTCTCTATGATTCCAGCAGCAGCTGCTAGACGTTTCTACAGAATGCAGGAGATACTACATATATACTTATATATATGCAAATATTTACAGAATCCCCCCCACAGTATGATGTCTATCCCTGACCGTTCTGCTGGCCTTTGTACTCTCTTTAGGCTGCCCGAATCCCTAGTACGCCTGGATCTCAAAGCTAACCGTGTAACCACCATTCAGGAACGTGCCCTGGTACCCCTCAAGCGTCTTCAAGTGCTGAATCTGCGCAACAACAGGCTCTCAGCGCTGCCTGCCACAAACCTGCTGCCCAGACTGAGGACTCTGTACCTTGAGGGAAACCCATGGAACTGTACATGTGAGCTCCTCGAAATCAGAAGAGCTCTGCTGGCTCGGGATGTGGATATGAGCACAGAATTCTGCACTGAACCTGTCCGTTCATCACTGGACATGTGGCAAGCATACGTCATGGCTCAAGAGAAGTGTGAGGAACAGAACAGAGAGTTCTTAGCAGAGAGCCACACAGTAAACAAAGACATTGAGGAGTATGATGATTATGACTTTTAATATGAAGATTAAAAAAAAACAGCAAGTTTAGTAAATGTTCTATTTTCAATGTACACTTATCTTTTAATTATTATTATTTCATGTTTGTGTTCTTTCTTATTGGTGTAATTAGTCTTATAGGAAAAATGGAAAAAAGATTAAATATTGCTTTTCATATCTTCATTAAAATATTATGTGACTTTTTGTAATTTATCAGTGAGAAAACACAAACACCTGTTGCTAGCATAAGCACTTTGCTAAATTTGGTGGGGAAAATTATATGATTATTAATTCATTCCATTTATTTTCCAAACCGCTTAATTCTATTGGGGAGGCTGGCGCCTATTTCGGCCGACACCAGGTGAACCCTGGCCAGCTCGCCAGACCTTCGCAAGGCCAACATACAACCACACACATTCACACATCCACACCTAGAGGCAAATTTGAACAATACAATAATTATAATATTAATAATATTAGCAATAATATTAACAACAATAATAATACTACTACTAATAATAATACTAACAATAATACTACTACTACTAATAATACTAACAATAATAATAATAACAACAATAATACTACTACTACTACTAATAATAATAATAATAATACTAACAATAAAATAATACTAATAATAATAATACTAACAATAATACTGACAATAATAACAACAACAAGAACAATAATAACAATAACAACAACAAAACAACAATAATACCAACAACAACAACAATAATAATAATAATAATATTAATAATAATAATAATAATAATAAGTTAGAGTGTAGTTTCCGGTTAAATATAACATTTAAATTCATAGGTATTAATAACCTCTTCTTTTAAAACTTTGTATTTAAATCTTGAAGAAACCGGAAGTGTTTGTCTGGCCGTTCTCGTTATAAAAGCACTGAATTTCCGGTGGCTGACCAATCAGAGCTCTACGCGTAAATCGTCGAGTTCAAAGTGTAAAGGTCAAACAAAATGGCGGCCGGCAGATTTGAGGTGTTGGCAGTAATCTAATGGCTCGTTACCGGCTCAGTTAGCGCTCGCTGTCTATTCAAACAGACTTTAGCGATGTGGGGTTGTTCGAGTCCCTGACAAACTCGCCCTCTGAGTGGTTAATTTTAAATCGTTGTTGTTGTTTTTTTATTAAATGATGGCATTAGTGTATGACTTGGTGTGGCGAGTTTTGCACGTCCTTCTCCAGCTTCAGCGCGCGGCGGTGTCTTGGTTCCAGGCGCGCGCATGGAAACGCACCTGGCTGCTGTGGAGACGAGCCGCGGCTGCCGTGCTAATCCCGCTAGCGCTCGGCTTTGCTAATCAGAAGAAGCTCGGGGCCGCGGCGGGGAAGCGACTGAACCGCAGGTGTCGTCTGCTGACCGACGGGAAGGCTTTGGAGAAGCTGCCGCTGCACGTCGGGCTGCTGGTCGCTGAGGAGGAGCCTCAGTACACCGACATCGCTAATGTGGTGGTGTGGTGTATGGCGCTGGGCATCTCTTATGTTAGCGTCTATGATAACGAAGGTAAAATCAACTGTTTCGTGTTATTACTGTAGTTTTTAATAAAGGGGAGAAGTGTCGAGTCGTGTCCTAAACGCCTCAGTGTTCCCTCTATAGGTGCACTAGGTTTAGTGTAGTCAGAGCTCTGGTGCGCCCTACGTAGTGGACCAGCTGGTCGATTTGAGACGCGTCCCGTGTCTCAGTCAGGTGCTCTGCTGTCATCACACTTCTTCATTTGGGTTTTTTTCCAGATTTTCCTCAGCAAGCAACACTTTGTCAGCCTTCTGACTTTCTCAGAGGGATCTAGAAGAAAAAAACAACACCCCAACAATTATTTCTATGACTATAACAGCACAGTCCCAAGCAAAGCTTGATGAATATCTCTGTGTGAAGCCGTCAGATTCTTTGGAAATGGGATTGCTTTATGATATTGCATTGTGGGTGTGAGGTGACGCAGGAGTGTCAGGATGCTTTGGTTGCTCCTGAGCTCAGGTTAATATCCGTTTCAATATGGGTTTCATCGTGGTTCTCCGGTTTCCTCCGGTCTACCCATGGTATTAGTCTGTTGGGCTTTTACACCCGAGCCTAGTGGCTCATCAGAGCCGGTGCTTATCGCCGGTTTCTGTAGCGTGAAGCGACTAGGGGTTCAACTCCTCTTGGATGGGACTCTAGTGACAGGTGGCGTGGCGGTTAGGGTGCCGGCTCACGATCAAGAGATCATGGGCTTGAATCCCCATTGGACCCCCCACCGTGCTAAGACTCCTGGGCAAGGCCTTCACCACAAGTCCACCCCGCTGTATAAATGGGTACCAGTAAAAATACTGGACGGGTAACCTGCAATGGACCCTAGGTGCACATAAAGGTGGCCTAATTGTTACAAAAGCGGGTACAGGACTGAAAAATGTGTGGCGGCAGCCCCCTCGCCTCTCTCTGCCTTGACGGCTGGAGTGCCCTTGATCGAGGCACCTAACCTCCGAATGCTCTGAGTGTCGCTGCCCGCTGCTCTGACTTTAGGTGGGTTAAACGCAGACCCAATTTTTCCTGATTAATGTAGTGTATGAAAATAAAATAAAAACAAAATATATTGGTGTTTTAGATCACCCCAAGGTCTGAATTTGTGAGTGTGTGAACTGTCACCCCACCCATCTCAACAGTTTGTGTTCCTGTCTCGTGCCCCGTGAGTCTGATGAGGATGTTTATCTTACTGGAGATCGATGATGATGATGATGTGGTCGTAGTAACCGAACAGTCGTGCGATGAGTAATAATGTCATCGCTCACTCAGCCATGCATTCAACCTAATGCGTCTGATACAGCAGGGATATTTATCCTTCATAAAGTGCTTCACCTGTCAGAATAGTCAGAAATATCTGTAATTATTAAATGTCTGTGATGTCATGAGAGTCATGCTTTTACTGACCCGTCACCACCATATCTTCACCCCAGCAGGTTATAAACATTTTATTGCTTCTTGTATCGTTATGCAGGAACTACAGAGCCGTAACTGCCGACGTGTCCGTGTACTTGGGTTAAGATCTGTTTCTAATGCACGTCTCTGGTGGTGTTAATAGCCGTATATTCAGCTAATCAGGGAGTCATATGGAAGGAAATACTCAGAGTCTGTACTCTTTGCTCACTTGTTGTATTTTCCTTTTTTTTTTTTTTCACTGAATGCTGTGTTTTTGTTTGGCGTTCTGTCGTGGACAAACTGTAATTCAGAGTGTGTTCTCGTTATTGTGAACTGAACGGAGGCCTATGTGTTAATGGGGGGTATTCTGTACTGCTTTTCTCTTCGTCACGGATGTAAAGAGTGATATTTGATTTACTGTAGACTTGGACCAGTCTGGTCGTTCTCCTCTGAACGAAGGTCGGGGTTTCAAGCCCCAGTACCCCCAATCTTCCAATGTTGGGCCCTTGAGCAAGGCCCTTAACCCTCATCTGCTCAGTTGTACAAATCAGATAAAAGATGTAAGTCGCTCTGGATAAGGGAGTCTTGACAAATGCCCTGACCGTTAACTGTAAGTCCATTTGTCTCTAATAATTTCCAATTCTGAGACTGAACCCAAAACCCTCCTACAATTTCTTCATCAATCTTGGCAGTTGCTTAAACCAGTTGTGCCTTTTGATATTTTAAAAATTCTGCAATTCATATTTTTTTTGTCACGTGGAGGCCGGGGGACACGTCATTTCTTGGTGGCTGTTGTTTGTTTTGTGCACCATTCTGTTCAAACACTGCTGTGTGTGTGTGTGTGTGTGTGTGTCTTAATCCCAGGAGATGAAAAGTTTCAACATTACTCAAACTTACCCCAGTAATCCTGGCACAGTTAAAGTCGTCAAGGTCACATTTTCCCCTCACCCTGATGTTCTGCTGCTGACACGTGATTGGCTGATTAAATGAATAAAATTTAATTTGCATATTGATTTTGACAATGTAAATTGCCACAATCTCTATGCATCTGGAAAAGTCTTCAGTTTTACAGATGTGTGTCATTCTGTACAAGGTGTGTATGTGTGTGTGTGTGTGTGTGTGTGTGGGGGGGGGGGGGGGGTCTGAACTACAGCTGAACTGAATAACTCAACAAACTCAGTCATGAGGCCAGCAAGAGGAACCGCAGCCCAGGCTCAGGGACTTTGTCTCAGTGCTCCGGGACCAGTCTTAGTCTGTGTGGTTCTGGTTAATCTGGGTCTCGGTTTATCTGCTTTCAATAGATAAACAATAACTGTAAGCGCCTCTCCGTGTCATCTCCATCTCTTTGGAATGCTGAACGGAGGTTTGGTGCTTAGGGTGACAGCACTGAACTCTCCTTTGTTCTCCAGGTGTGTTCAGGAGGAATAATTCCAGGCTGATGGAGGAGATCGCGAAGCAGCAGAAGGAGCTCCTGGGCTCAGAAAGCTGCAGGTATTCATCCGTGGACTTGCTGAATAATGGCACGGACACACAGGAACAAGGTGAGTGCCAACACCCAAAAACATTCAAACAGGTTCCACCTGAAACGCTCGTCAGGA
>JAOUQZ010000033.1:10246423-10253923 GCA_028564935.1 Neosilurus hyrtlii | reverse complement strand
ATGGGTCTTTCTTGGCCTATGCTACACACCACCACCAATTTTCATGGAATTCTGATCAGGAGGTTTAGGACAATCAATTATTTTAATTACAAAAAAAAAATAAAGGTGGCAGTGATAATAAAGGTGCTAGTGGAAGTGAACAGATGAAATTTAATGTGGTTTTAAATTAAACCCTTACCTGAAAGGCCTTTCAGGGTGTGTGTGTGTGTGTGTGTGTGTGTGTGTGTGTGTCTTGTATGTAAGTGTAATAGTTTGATGATTAATAAGATGAGATTGTGTGCAATAAGGCTGAACTGTTATGATTACTGATCAATATCTGACTGTCTGTCTGCCTTCCATCCAGCTCCTTGCCTTCCCACAAAGACGTCACTTATGACGACTTCCTCTGCGCTCTTCGGCATTACGCAGCCTGCGAGCAGCGACTGGGGAAGTGAGCGCGTCCTCCGAAAAGATTAAAATATAATAATAAATGAAAACTGAACTGAAGAAATCCACCCGAGAGACACGTCCTCTCTCTCGCTCTATGTTTACAAAACAAGCAGCTGAGCATCAGCATCCCGACACCGCATCAGCACATCTCCTTCACAACACACACAGCCCGGTTCTGACCCTGTACACTAAGGCTCTGTGTGAGTGAATGAGTCGATGTGAGAGAGAACGTGTGTGTGAGTGTGAGAGCCTACCCTGCTGCTGTGTGTACACGGAGCAGAACTCGCCGTCATCCATAAGCGGCTCTAAAGACACGGTTAGCTTTGTCCAATTCTTGTCCCATTGGTGCGCGTGGAAGCGATGTAGCGTGGGCTGTGGAGTCTGACGAGCAGCAACATTATAACAGGAAAACGAGTCATCCGTCACAGCATCTCGGCAGCACCGCGTCACAAGGAAACTCAATAATGATTATAAATGTTCTACTGCAGCCGGAATGAACCGCGGATGAGATGGAGCACGGGAACTGTTTCGAATGTAAGTGTGTGTGTTCGTGCGTGTGTGTGCGTGCTCGTTCATGCCACTGATTGTACCAAAAAAAAAAAAAAACTTGACTTTGATTTACAGTATACTTTACTGTATTGTTGTTTGTTTGTTTTTTCAATGATGTTTTGTTGCTAAAGTTCCGTCCGATGGTTTATAAGAAATGATTTGTTTCCCCTCTTTTAAAAAAATTAATAAATAAATGAAGTTCACGCCTGTTAGGTGTGGGTGATATGGGAAACATGTCCAACATGTATGATGGAGGTAAAGTAGGAACACACACACACACAAAAAGAGCAACACCAGCGCCTCCTCGCTACGAAACATTTCCTTTTTCCAAAGCGAAACAAATATTTAAAAGCGAAAACATTTTGCCATCCAGACTCGTTACTATAAGTAACACTGCTCTTGAGTTGTACTCTTGATTGCTCTTCATCTCATGCCCATATCACCCACCTCTAACCCGCAAACCTGAGTCCATAGATACATGAAGGTGGACCATCGATGCTGAGGAGAGACACTGCACAGACCCCCACATTAGCCCCTAACGCTAACCTCAGGCTCACAGACAGCGAGTATTCTGCCATTTGTTGGAAGTCTTAAACACGAGCAGTGTATTTATTAGTGATTGTGTAAGAGGGTTGATGTCATAGTGTCCAGTGTGAATGCTTAATAAATGTTACTGAAAACTTTATTAATGAGTTCTGGGTTATTACAACAAGCAAAAATAAACACAGTAGAAAAGATGGCATTTTAGCAAACATATTATATCTTGAATACAAGTCTGAGTCAGGACTTCTTCTGTAACATGGGAGTCAACAAATAAAAAGTAGTAATTTTAAAATTCTACTTATTTATAATCCACATCTTTCTAACTTCATGCTACACAGGACAGCTGTGGTTGAGCAATTAACAAAATTGCACCTTTCTTTCAGTACACACCCCTTGCGTATGTTAGATTTGACAGACGTGATGTTATGCGTTTTTAAACTTCAGTTTTTCGAAAAAGCAGACAGGTCTGCTGTGTAAAAACTTACATTTAAACTGAAAATGTTTGTTGCTTCAATAGATATATCTTTTTCAAGGTTTTCTGAGCTGTAAAAAGTCTTGCTCTAAAATGTCAGTGATAACACTTCCACATGAGTCCTGACAGACGTCCTAACGTACTCATAGGGAAAACAATTTCTTTGGCACTTCAGACTTGGTGTGAATAAAGTTTTACAGCTTTTTCAAACGTCTTTTCATATATACAGTACTTTATATTCATTCATTTATTTTCTAAGCCACTTAATCCTATTTAGGGTCGCAGGGAGGCTGGCTCCACACAGAAACACCTCGAGCCTGGGAACCCATCCCGGGACCTTATTGCTGTGAGGCGGACGTGCTAACCACTACGCCACAATACTGCAACACTGATTTTGTGTTCCCAGGTGTTACTCTTGGAACATTAAGGTGTCCAATACGGACACGTTTGGGATGTTAAACAGTCGGACCGCAAAACTGGGTAGTATTGACTGACGGGGGTGAGGATTGATGTTGCTAGAAGGAACCGCTGATGATATTTTATTATTATTTAATCCTCATGTAGTGAACCTATCAGATCACACTGTTCTTGTGTCGTATATACTAATTTTACTTATTTCAAGAGGGTGAGAAGCATGGCTTCCGGGAGGAGCCCGAGTAGAGCCACTGCTCCTCCACAATGAGAGGAGCCAGTTGAGGTGGCTCGGGCATCTGATTTGAATGCCTACTGAACGCCTACCTGGTGTGGTGTTTTGGGCATGTCCAACCGAGAAGAGACCCCGGGGTTGACCCAGAACACGCTGGTCTGGGAACGCCTCGGTGACCCCCAGGAAGAGCTGGAGGAAGTGGCTGGGGAGAGGGACGTCTGGACCTCACTGCTTAGGCTGCTGCCCCCACGACCCGACCCCGGAACAAGCGGAAGAAAATGATGATGATGGCTTCAAGTTTGAAGTTTTCTTGCTCAGTTTGCAGATCATTTGAAGTATTTATATATAAAAATGCTGGGGTTAATAATCTTATTTGGTTGATTTTATTCTTGAAATAGTAAATAATAATTACTATTTTCAATTTCCATGATGTCATTTTTAGCGAAAGAATATTTTAATGAACTGAAAACTTGATCAAATCGAACTGAAATGATCGATAGAGATTTCCCCAAAGCATATTACAGATATCCAGATGTAGACCAGTCCATAATGAATGATCCAGATGTGACAGTGCTGAAGGAGAGACCTCAAAAGGAACCAGACTCAAAAGGCAGACAAAGAATAATGTGGTTATAAATCATAACACTGCTGCTCTGTCAAATACTCGATTCTGATTGGTCGCGAGGTGTTGATTAATTTTCTAGAACAGCAGCTGGGACAAAAGTGCAGCTGCAAATCACAGGGTTATATTCATTCCTGTTTCTATAGTAACGACTTACACAGGGACTCGTATGACGGCTGCGCCAGGTAAGCGGAAGCTGGTTAGAAAACAGGAGGATGTAATTATATGATTATTAAAGATGATGTGTTTTTATACGTTGAATGTACTGCGTTTTTAGAGGATGTTATTTCTGTGTTGTGTTTTATAATTGGGCTGAGTTTTGTTGACATTCAAAAAAATAAAAATGAATTACTGCAAAACAAGAACGGTAGCAAGTAAATAAATCCTCAATACAGCCAGATATTTATTTCCTTTTACAGGACAACAATAAACCAAACTAGACATCTGTACTTGTTTTAATTTACTTAAACGCGGTGTAGTGGCGGTGGTTAGGGGGTGATCACACTAGAGGTGCGATAAAAAAGCAACTGATGCAAATTGATGTTTTTGCGATTTTTGTAATAGGCATCAGGATGTTTGGCGAAAAAAAACCCCGAATCTCCTGTCACAATTCAGTCACGTTTTGTTTGCTTTTTGTTCTCAAACCATTCACTTTTATTTGTGCATTATTAGTGCAAACAAAGTGCAAATAAAATATGGATGACAAAATATATACGAAATATAGTGGGATGCCAAAAAGTCTCAAACTTTCCGTGTGGAAGCTTCGTGGAACTTGTCACTTTTATTTGCGAATGAAAAACAAATAATTTGCGAGCAAGACAACAACTTTTCTGCCTTCACACGACATTTAATTTTACATTTTAAATATTTTTTGACATATAAAAGCATTTTACTATTTTTATTTATAGTTCTGTTAAAAATAAAAATAATTATTAATTATGGATGGATGGATGGATAGATGAATAGGTGGATCGATAGATAGCTGGCAGCGAAGATAATGGGCGGTGCGGTGATGTAGTCGTTAACACGTCCGTCTCACAGCAAGTAGGTCCTGGGTTTGAGTCTCGGACTTGGCGAGAGCGTTTCTGTGTGGGGTTTATATGTTTTCCCTGTGCTTGCCTGGGTTTGCTTTGGGTTCACCAGCTTCCTCCAACAGTCCAAAGACTCGCCACATTACGCTACTAGGCGGTTCCAAATTGCCCCTTGGTGTGAAGTGTGACTGTGAATGAATGTGTGTATTGGCCCTATGATGGACTGGCAAGCTGTACCCCACCTTTGCTCCCACCAAAAGTTGGTTAAGATAGGCACCCGCCTGCAACCCTAGTAGGATTATTGGGTTCAGAAAATGAATGAATGAATGAAAAGTAATAATAACGGGTTGGATAATTAAATATAAAAGCACAAACATATCAGAAGAGCAGTGCACAGAGTGTGTGATGGCAGTAATCAGATCATCTCTATCTGCAGCAATGTTCAGACTCTGTCAGGTTTTAGGCTGTAAACTGGACTCTGTTTTCGGTCTGTGAATAAAATAAATCCCAGGATGAAGCAGTCAGAGGTTTCGCATGTTTACATGTTTCCTGTTTATACAGAACGGCTACTCAGAATATCCCGACTCTGGCACGGTGCTGCGTTCCTGTAATCAGTGCTGAGTCCTCAGTGATGGACAGAGCCAGGTGTTGCTGTAAACCATCTGATTCTGTGAGAGAGAGAGAGAGAGATACATAACATGTAAATGGCTTTATATGATGCAAAACCTTGCAGCTGTGGTTCACAGGATATTTAACTGAAATGAATTAAAGGTTATTGTGTTGTGTAATATTTTCATCGGCAGCATTTATCCTTGATCGCAGCATGTAATCTCCATGGCGTTGTTGCTCCAGTTGGTTCGGTCGAGGCTCAGCAACATTAACGTGGCAATAAAATGATGATCTGAATGTAGTGAATGAGGAGGTTATCACATCAATGCACTTTTTCTTCCCTGATGGCGCGGATATAAAATGGGGACTCGGATAATGAGCGAGTGGTTCAGGGAGGGGAGGCACGGTGGCGCAGTGGTTAGCACGTCCGCCTCTCAGCATGAAGACCTGAGTTTGATTGTTTTCCATTTCTGTGTGGAGTTTGCATGTTCTCCCTGTGCTTGCGTGGGTTTCCTCTGGGAACTCCGGGCTCCTCCGACAGTCCAAAAACAGGCACAGTGGACTGATTGGCTGCACCAAATCACCCCTAGGTGTGAGTGTGAATGGCTGTATGTGTGTTGGCCCTGTGTGTACAGGTCTTCGATTCAAGACGACGGTGAGAAATAAACCCGACACCGGATGGAAATAAATCTTATGTTGCTTACGGTAAGTTTGTTGAAACAATTCCACATTTTTACTGTATTTAAATAATAAAATAGCAAATGATCTCTCAATAAGTAGCTCTGAATAATAATGTAAACGAAATGATTTCTGATGATGGAGCCACGTGACGTGAGATGTTTGAGCAGAAGCTGTGTTCCTGCAACCGGCACCAAGTCCACGATCGGCTCTCACGAGCTCCTGGAAGGGAAAGCTGAGGCGACGTGTAGAGAGAAGGACATTTCAGTCACTGAGGTAAATGGAAAATTCATATAATTTCTTATGAGATTGCAAGGTAAGTGGAAAATTGAAACCGTTCATCACGTTGGCGCTGCACGAAGCCGACTGACAGAAAGTTTCTACACCCTCATCGTTCCTCACACTGACACCATGCAGAGAGGAAGCTGAGCCATAGTGTTAATCCTCTGTATAAATGATGCACACTTTACAGAGCAGAGTATACACAGTACACCATGTGGAGTATCGATTAACTCGAGCTCAGCGCTTATTGAGCTGTCTAAGTCAAGACAGGCTCCTATTAACAGACGGATAAATAAACATATGGACTCTGTGAATTCTGTCTCATTGATTTCAGGATCTATTTATAGCACACGCTGTATGACAGCTTCTTTACCCCCAGTAGAGTAACTGCGCCTCAGTGACACCCCTCTCTTGGTTTAGGAGATTAATGGCACCCTGATGCATCATTAGCTCTTGCAAAAGCCTGGTGTTTGGTCATTGATAATTTTTCACACAGTTATCAGTGAAGCCTGGGTTTTGCTTTATAATAGAGTTTCACTTCATTAATCACGTCCACGTGCACGCTTGTACACTCGCACATTTACACAAGCACTTCTGCTTCTTTTACTAAATCCCAAAACAAACCAAATAATCAAAAAACCTAGTACAATAACATGATAAATGATTAATAATAAAGAGTTAAACTTTCATTTTTAAACAGTACCGGTATTAGTCGTCTTTACAGCAAAATGTGTGGATATGTAGTACCTTTAAGTGATACAGATGCCTATTTTGCAATAAATGACCATAAAAAGCACAAAACTGGGTCATTTTATCCCGTGGATAACTAACAGGGACTAAACTGTGGGGGTTAGCAGGCAGGTTTTTCCCCGGAAGTGACATCAATATGTTGGGCGGGGTTGTTCATCACAAGTAAGCAAGCAGATCTGTTCAACAAGTGACATTTTAGGTGATTAAAAAACAAACATATTCAAGAAGCAACTATGGCAGCGATTTGGAGGAAATAGGTGTAAATGGTGACCTATTTGAACCAGAGGGGGGAGGAGTCTCTTGTGGAGACGGTGAGACGTCACATTCTAGTGACTCTGAGGACGAGAACGCCGCCAGAGATGAGCGTAATGGTAAATCCAAAATGGCTTACGCAGCTGACTGTGCCGTCTCGGCTTTCCTGACGTCAGGTGGTTTAGGAACAAAAAGAAATGTTTTCTGTGATTTCTGCACTTGTTGTTTGTGCAGCTCAGCACCGGCTAAAATGTGTTATGATGTACGGGGTCAGTGACGTAGGCCAGCTAACCCAATGAGTCCGTGTCACTACCAGGCTGGAACAGCCAATCAGAAAGGCAACATGTCTCTGAGCACGCCCAGAGTCGTAGCACGTGCACATACTTTAAACTTGGGCGTGGGCTGATTTTGCCGAAAGGAACCGCTGATGATATACATGATCGTTTTAAATAGCTAGTAACACTAATTCACCACAGGAACACTTTAAATATACTTATTGTTTGATTAATTAATTACTTTATTATATATTATTGTAGGGGCGGCACGGTGGCGCAGTGGTGAGCACGTCCGCCTCACAGCAAAAAGGTCCTGGGTTCGATTCCCAGCTCGGGCGTTTCTGTGTGGAGTTTGCATGTTC
>JAOUQZ010000033.1:10235381-10246323 GCA_028564935.1 Neosilurus hyrtlii | reverse complement strand
CTCTCTCTCTTTCTCTCTCTCTCTCACACACACACACACACACACACACACACACACACACACACACACACACACACTGAATGACAGCTCGTCCCTGGACATGAACACCTGATTCTTCTCACCTGCGTGATGGAGAGCTAGACGGTCCAAAAAAACCCCAAAAACAAACAACAACAGAGAGCTGAATGAATCCAGAGAACGCCATGCCCTGCGTTTACTGACTCTCTCTCTCTCTCTCACACACACACACACACACACACACACACACATACGCGCGCGCACGTTTCCATCCGAGAGAGAGAGGGAGAGAGAGATGATCCAGCCTGAGCTCCACAATCATGTGGCTCCCAACACCGAGCCCAGTGCTGCAGACACAGCCCCAGCATCCCCCAGCCTGCTGCACAGGATCCGGAGAGTCTTCACCAGGTGAGGGAGGAGGAGAGGATGCACATCTGAAGCGCACATCTGTCTCCAGCGCGCGGTGTTTATCCACAAGCTCCGTGCGTGCGCGCAAGACCTGGATCGTCTTCCTTTAGGCTTGTTGCATGCATGCATGCACGCGGGTGTGTGTGTGTGTGTGTGTGTGTGTGTGTGTGTGTGTGTGTGTGTGTGTGTGTGTGATTAATTCCCAGATCAATATTCTGTGTTGCAAAAGAAATGTTACAGCCTAGGCACTGTGAACAGGTTGTTCCCTGATGCACCTTTGTGTGTGTGTGTGTGTGTGTGTGTGTGTGTGTGTGTGTGTGTGTGTGTGTGTGTGTGTGTGTGTGATGTCAGCATTCAAGGATCCTCTTTAGTCACATAAAACTTGTTTAAATGTGATGCGTAGAAGTCATATCTCACTGTGGCCGGGTTTATTTCTGCAGCCCTCCTCTTTTGTCTTGTGCACTGGTGTGTGCGTGCCTGCGTGCGTGTGTGTGTGTGTGTGTGTGTGAGATCATCGATCAGTCGTGAGCTTGACAGAAAGCCAAGGCAAGCATGAAAACAATCACCTGAAATTTAACCAAAGGAGAATACCATGCATGTGCAGTTTGGTGCGTTATAGCCAGGTGTGTGTGTGTGTGTGTGTGTGTGTGTGTGTGTGTGTGTGTGTGTGTGTGTGTGTGTGTGTATGTGTGCTTTTCTGTCCTGGCTGAGAGGAGCACTTCTCTTGTTCTTGCCCAAGTGACTGAGAAAGTGTGAGAGAAGCAATAGTGTAGTGGAGAATCAAATTCCAGGTGTGTGTGTGTTTGTGTGTGTGTGTTGATGAAGCCACAGTGGGTGACAGCTGGGGCTCCTGCTCATGTTCACTGTCCCTACCATCTGCTGGAGCTTTTCAGGTCCGGCTTTATTCCTTGCTTTATCTTCACGACAATGTGGAGTGCGGTGGAATGTGTGTGGCGAGCTCGGGTTCCCTCCGCCTCGTCCCAGACCACAGAGGAATCTGCTCGTGTACTGGCTGGGCATTCATCACCGAGGGTGGTCCTTGAAACAGAATCTATGGAATTATATGCCGGCGTTTATTACAAGCTACTAATCAGAGTTGCTGTAATTATTTAATTGTATCACAGCACCGTGGAACGCTCAAACATCCTCAGTCTTATTAGTGTGGGGGGTTTGTTTCTTGCTGTAAGGCAAAATCACAGATTTATACCATATCAATACACTCTTCCTAATACAGTATCGTTTCCATAGTAACCACACAGTCTAATTCTCAAAGAATTTGCATAATCGCATTAAACAAACATTTGCAATTGTTGAGATTCAGTGAAAAGATGATTATTTACTGTTTTTGGAAAGAGTTTCATCAGAGATACAGATGTTCTTTGATGTTTTTGTGGTTTCTCAGTAACAATAAGTTCTGATTTAAAAATTTTTTTTTTTGAAGGTTTATTAATTTAAAGAAAGATAAATCTTCAGGCACTGCCTAAAAGTGGAGCTCTGAAAATATTTGCATGTGTAATTTTACAGAAACATGTGAAGATAAACTAAGAGAATAAGCTGCGAAGTACAAGTGCACTCAGCGCCAACGGTGGCGGCGTGCAATATATTTTTACCGCCATTTTCTTAATTTATAGGGTTGCCTGTGTGGGCACATGAGCACGGACGCAACAGCAATATAGAGTTCATGGCTTTATGACATTTGCATAAGTTTTTCAGGATTTTCTTTTTGTAGTTTGTTATCACCCCTGCATACATAATGCCATGCATGGGGGCAGCCGTTGCCTAACGCTTAGAGAAGCGGGTTTGGGACCGAAAGGTCACTGGTTTGATTCCCGAGCCAGCAGGAAAAATGTGTGGTTGGGAGGGAGTGAGCTGCACCTTCCCTTCCTCCACCTTCATGGCTGAAGTGCCCTTGAGCAAGGCACCAAACCCCCGACTGCTCTCCAGGCACTCCAATGTGTGCGGCATCCCACTGCTCCGAGTGTATGCTCGCTGTTTATGTGTGTGTGCTCGCCTTGGATAGGTTAAATGCATTATATCAAAATCAAAAAATCAAATAACCATGTCCATCATGTTTGACAGAGGATGCAGTATGCTTTGGATCCTGAGCCCTTCCTCTCTTTCTCCATTCTCTTCTCATCGTTCTGGTACAATCTTGGTTTCATCTAAAAAAAAAATCATGATCTAGAACTGGGCAGCTTGCGGTGCTTCATTGCTGAGTCACATCAGTTCTCTACACAGGAACGGCCGTAGTGACATTACCTGTGCACGGGTGCATACCTTGTACATCCGTCTGAAACATCACTTTGTAAAAGCCTGGTATATATTATGCACTAAGAACTGTTCATATTACCTCCTGGGCTGATTGTATTACAGCTGATCCTGCTGTGCGTGAACCCCTGGAGAAGCTCTGTGACATTTATTTAACTTCTTTAAACCTACTGTATGGAACAGCGTATTAACATCTGTAATGTACTTTGAAAGAGAGCAATGAAACGTGTGTTTAAGACCACGGAATGACACAGTGACGATTACTGCCAGTCATTTGTGAAGTCTGTAGTAAAGGAAACCCCTCATCCACTAAATTGAGCAACGTTTTATACTGTTTCTCCAGATGATTAACTTAATTTCAGCCCAATCAAACGATCTTTTTGCGTAATAAAATGGAGTAGGGGCATTTCTGTACCATTAACTGCATGAGATAGTGAGATTTATGAATATGATTGCATCCATCCATCCGTACTGGCATTTACGAATCTGATCCAAACACTGTTCTAAGTAAAACGATATTATGTCTTGGTCGTTTCTGTGTGGAGTTTGCGTGCTTTCCTCGTGCTTGCATGGGTTTCCTCTGGGTACTCCGGTTTCCTCCTACAGGCCAAAACCATACGCAGTAAATTAATTGACTTTTCCAAATTGCCCCTAGATGTGAGTGTGAACGGTTGTGTGTGTGTTGGCCCTGCACTGGTCTGGCGAGCTGTCCAGGTTGTACCCTGCCCTCGCCCAGGGTCGCGACCCTAATTAGGATTAAGCGGCTTAGGAAATGAAGGAATGAGTAATAATAGCTCTGTGTCTTGTAAGACTTTTGTGAAGGAGCAGGGATCCAGGTGGTTGTTTGTATTATAAGTAAATGTTTATAGCAGTGGCGGCACTGTGGCTTTAGTGGTTGGCACAATCACCTCACAGCAAGAACGTCCCAAGCTCGGGTGCTTCTGCGTGGAGTTTGCATGTTCTCCCCTTGCTTGCGTGGGTTTCCGGTTTCTTCCCGCAGTCCAAAAACATGCACTAGGCTAATTGGCTGCTGCTAAGTGTGGGTGTGACTGTGAATGGTTGTGTGTGTTGTCCTGCGATGGGTCCAGCGAGCTGTTCGAGATGTACCTGGCCTTAGACCAGTGTTGACTAAGATAGCCTCCATCCTCCCCATGATGCGAGTAGTAAGATTAAGTGGGGTGGATAATGCGTGAATGAATGTTTATAGCAGAGTGCTAAACCCCAAGGAGTCCAAATCAGTGTTACGAATGTTTAACTTATTGTCCTATACGTTCACTTTTACATTACTCTCATTGAGAACTTTACTCACCTGACAGCTCAGGCTAAAATATGTGACGCTTATCAGCCCGAGACGTCGCAGCCTTTTTTACAAAACCGAATGATCCATGCTGGTGAATGTTTGAGGCGAGAAAGTCTTGTCTTGCGAAATCCTTTCCACACAGTAGAGTCTTCCTCAGCGCTGTCTCATGGGTAAAACAAAGCTGATGGCAAAGAGGCAATTATGGTGTACAGTAGAAAAGGGAAGTGCCATTTCTTTCGCTGGAGATCTTTTGTTTCAATTACAGACGTGCCAGGTTTTCTTCGCTCACCTCATTACAAGATGTATGGCAGGCCCATTGTGTCATGATGACACAGAATGATCTCAGTAATTGTAGCCATGCAGGTAGCAATCAATAACACTCGCCGTGCTTTTTCGGCATTACACAGGAAAATATGGAGAGAGAGAGAGAGAGCGAGAGAGCGAGAGAGAGAGAGAGAAAGCGAGAGAGAGAGAGAGAGAGAGAGAGAGAAAGCGAGAGAGAGAGAGAAAGAGAGAAAGAGAGAGAGAGAGAGAAAGCGAGAGAGAGAGAGAAAGAAAGAGAGAAAGAGAGATAGAGAGAGAGAGAGAAAGAGAGGGAGAGAAAGAGAGAGCGCTTATTTATCCCCACGCTACATGAAAATGTTTTGTTCACATTTTCCAGCTAGTTTATGCTTATGGAAAGGGACCCAAATTGAACCTAAAAAAAGGCAAAAGAGTTTGCAACCATACAACCTGGAGAAACAGATTTGTTCTCTTTTTTATCTTTGGCTTTCTCATAATTATATTTTAAAAATATCAGGGCGGCACGGTGGCACAATGGTTAGCACGTTCACCTCACAGCAAGAAGGTCCCGGGTTCGATTCCCACGCTCGGGGCGTTTCTGTGTGGAGTCTGCATGTTCTCCCCCCGTGCTTGCATCGGTTTCCTCAGGGTACTCTGGTTTCCTCCCACAGTCCAAAAGCTGTTCAGTGTGTACCCCGCCTTCGCTCGGAATCGGCTGAGATAGGCTACAGCCTCCCCACGACCCTAATTAGGATTAAGCGGCTTAGGAAATTAATGAATCGTATCATCAGGTTAAGCTTTTTGTTTCAATATGCTTTACATGCGTTTCTGGGCGGTATGGTTGCAAAGAATGGCTGTTTAGCATGATTTTTACCTCTGCCAAGGAGGTTATGTTTTACTCTCGGCTTGTGTGTTTGTAGGTGGTATTACATAAAAAGTTATGTGCAGATTTTCATGAAATTTCTACCAGATGCAGGACTTTGGACAGGGAAGACTCCATTAAATTTTGGAGGTGATCCGAAACATGGTGATCCGTGTTTCTGTGTTGAGTTTGCATGTTCTTCCTGTGCTTGCGTGGGTTTCCTCCAGGTTCTCCGCTTTCCTCCCATAGTCCAAAGACATGCACATTACTCTAATTGGTCGTTCCATATTGCCTCTTAGTATGGGTAAGACTGTGAATGGTTATGTGTGTGTGTGTGTGTGTGTGTTTTGCCCTGCGATGGTCTGGTGAGCTGTTGAGGGTGCACCATGCCATCATCCGAGACCCTAATGATTGGTGGAGCAAACACGCACGTTCACTGACCTTTCACGTGACACTAACTGGCATATACAATGACAGATCCTTGCTGTTTTATAAAAGGGCCTAACGTTAGGTTACATTACCTGAATGACAAGTCTACACTAATACTACTAATGACATTACTACTGTCATGGCATTAATTACTATGTCGTTATTGGAGAAATTCGAAGTTAAACTTCTAATTATCGAATTAGATCCCGGCATTGGACCTACTGTTAAGTTTCAGTCTATGTAAATGTAATGACGATCGCAATGCTACTTTACTTTAGTGCAATTTCTGTAAGCTCTCAAATGAACGTAGACAGAATGTAGGCAGAAATGTTAATAACACACAAAACGTTTCCTTAAACTTTCCTGACTTTGGCAAGTCTCTGTCGCGTTAGGGAAGTGTACTCATCTTGAATTTTCAGCTGAGTATTAACGATGAAAGTGGAATAAAATCTGTACAAATCGAAAAAAAACGAGTACACAGTGATGTTTATTTGAATGGGGCCGATGTAAAAGGTTATTTCGGAGAATATTTTGCTCTTGGTGCCACTTTTTAAATGTAATCTGTCACACTGCATGCCTGAATTAAATCCAGTCATATTAGCTGAGGGTCAAGGAGTTCCAGTGGCTGGATTCAGTCACACTAGTATAAAAGCTTAACCACTGAGTCACTGCTGAGATTTATTAGGTAAAAAAATTCTCTCCAGCCCGGCAACCCGGTAGACAATATGTGGAATGCTTTCAGTTGATGGAGGAACAGACAGACGGAGGCTTTTGTGGCCTTTCTGGACTGCTGAAGCCGTTCATGTGAGCAGCGTGAAGAAATAAAAGTGACTGTAGCGTGCGTCCTTACAGAAAAAGATGCTGTTCATCTTCTCATTTGTCTTTAAAAAAGAAAAATCTTTCAATTGAAACATTTAACTTAGACTGTTCCTGTAGCAGGGTCGCGGGGAGGCTGTAACCTATCTCAGCCGACCCCAGGCGAATGCGGGATACGCCCTGAACAGCTTGCCAGACCATCGCAGTTCAACACACATAACCATTCACATAACGCTCACAGACATACCTAGGGGCAATTGGGAACGGCCAGTTAGCCCTATGTGCATGTCTTTGGACTGTGAGAGAAAACCGGGGAACTCGGAGGAAACCCACACAACGACGGGGAGAAAATGCAAACTTCACATAGGAACATCCGAGCCCGGGACTCAAACCCAGGATCGTCTTGCTGTGAAGCGGACATTTCCCTATCACATATGACCACCACCAACCAGGGAGGGGCATAAGCATGCACATACCCCTTTGTGATATACAGTGCTGCCACCCACCTCTTTATGAACTGCCGCACGTGCGTATTTAGGGGCGGCCTAACGCCCCCTCGTACGAATGAGCTCACAGACGCCCATGTTTGGCTGGTGATCTCTATGAGTGACAGGGAAGTGAGCGTATGCCATCCCTCCCTCCATAGTGATATTATACAGCGTTTCTCAGTGATGGGACCGTCTGTTTAATCATTGGTTGTAATTAGGAATTCAGTCATGAGGACTCAAACGGCTTGACTCAGCAGGGGACGAGGCACAATTAAGTTTGGTGCTCAGTCTTCACTGTGAAATCTTCAAGGCTTTAATGAGCCTCACAGTTTTGTTTGCATCTTAATGCACGTTTGCATTGACAAGCTTCATAAGACATTTATAAGCAATTTAGTCTGACTGCCTCAATCAGGTGCATTTCAACGGGATGCGCTTGTTTCCAGATTTGAGGAACTGAAACATTTATTTATATTTTTTATTTCGTTCTCAGGTTGAATGCACAATCTGACTGTATGTAGTCTGTATGTAGAGCGTTTTCAGGTCATCTCTGCTCAGACGTACCTGTCAACCCAGGACTTTGTAATTAGCAAGTTATCATCAGACTCGTCGAGTCAGGTGTGTTCGAGCAGGGAAACAGAAACATGTGCGCAGAGATGACGGACAAACCTACAGCAGCTGTTTTCTTACATCTAAACAGATTTGCACTCAACCCTGGCAGAACAATGTGGTTGATTAATAATGAATTTAAACTTGACAGCCTAATCCGTATAAAAAAATTTCAGTGAGTCATTGCCAATTATACCAACTGAGGGGTCGCGGTACTGAGGATCCTTGCCTGTAAATTTATTCATGAGTGCCTGCAGGATATGAATATTTTGATATCGTATCAGTTTGTTTAATGAGGACCCCTGACTTAATCCTATTTTTAGTCATATTTGCTTTACGAATACTGTTAAAAGAGCACCGCAGTTAGTAGCAATGATTATCTGTGAAATATTCAGCAAAGAGGGTGGCACGGTGGTTAGCACGTCCGCCTCACAGCAAGAAGGGTTCAATTCCCAGGCTCGTGCATCTTACAAAGCAGATGCAAAATGCAGGTCGGAACAAGGTCTGTTGTCACCTTCCGCTCCTCAACACCCCCCTCAAAAAAAAAGACATGAGGACCTATGAACCAATGTGATGAATGGCATGTTGAAATGCAGTGCATGCGTCATGTGTCTACACTCAGCCTACAGTTGCACTCAGCAGACGCTATCAAACACAGCTCTGTGAAGCTGGCAAGAAGCAGCAGTACATGTTTGAAGGACTGACTGAGAATAACAAGCAAAAGATCAGTCTGTGGACCAAACCCTGCATCTCAGTTTTATATTAAATGAGCACCATAACCAAAGTGATAGCATAGAACTACTCTGTCGCTTTGATTATGGTGCTCAGCTGAGATAAAACAGTTGTCTTTGGGCTAAACAAGCAAATTATACAAAAAACACTCTGATTCTCAATCAGGTTATGAACAGTTTGAGTTCTTGTGAAAACTCTTTCGGCACACAGAGTGAGTTAGGACCGTTTACTTGACGCTGGATTCCTTCCAGTAGGAAATGATTAATCAAGATGAAAGTCAAGAACGCCGCATCCAATTGTCGGTTTTGCCGCCGAACGAAGGACGCTGTGGATGCAGTTTGTCTCTGTATGTGCCAGCGAGTGGCAGCTGGATAGCCTTTGATATGAGCGATGGAGCATCTCAAAGAGAAATCATGTATTTCATTATAGCTTTGTGCAAAATTCTGTCCAGGGGGACTGCATCACCAAGAGCGCCACAATATCTGACAGACATTTTGATGTATGTTTTAGATGCAGAGGTCTCTGGCTATCATATGCGTATCATCTGGATTGTTGAATGAAAGAGTCTCCGTGGCTGTAAGAAGTCCCGGCTACTCTCTGGCACATCGAGATCCCTGCTGACAGTCGGCTTTTTATCACGAGCACTTAAAAAAGGCCTGTAAGTTAGTCAAGCAGCACTTTGGTTCACCGCTACTGACTCGACTGCACGCCTTTTCCTTCTGACATTCTGTGCTGACAGTAAGGTTATTCTTCTTCACCCCAAACAAGATTGCTGCATTTTACAGTATAGATGCTTCAGCTGCGTGTATAAAGGGTCCAGTGAGCGCCGGCTGGTCTGTGTGGTGGCTTTTTCAAAGGGTTCGATAACACGGTTTGGGTGTAGGATGTGAGATTCGATGTGAGAAAGCGTACCACTGCCCTTTTAAAGAGAGGTGAAGAAAAGTGAAGACAGATGGAGCCAGATACACTGTGCCTTGTTTAGCATTGAAAGAGGCTGGGCTAGGAAAGCCTCCATCTTACATGCTTTGCTACGGTAAACCGGCAGCTGTTCTTTTGGTCTTAACCTTGCAGCTATTGATGAAGAAGCGAACATGACATGTTTTCAGTGCTCTTAATATAAATAGATCCTCAGCATGGGTAACACAGGGCCACTTGCTATTTACATTTACAGCTTTTGGCAGATGCTCTTATCCAAAGCAACTTACATTTATCATTTTTTTATACAACTGAGGGTTAAGGGCCTTGCTCAAGGGCCCAACAGTGGTGATAGAACCACTGACCTTTGGATCAGTAACCCGTCGCCTTAACCACTAAGCCACCACTGCTGTTGTTATTTCATTGCCAATAAGGAAAATGTGTTCACCTTACAAGGTGAAAAGATCATGTTTGTTTCCCCTTTTGGTTTCCTCCCACAGTCCAGACATAATCACATTAAGATAATTGGCTGTTTAAAATTGCGCGGAGGTAAGTGTGAATGTTTGTGTATGTGTGTGTTTATTGGCCCTGCAATGGACTGGTGAGCTGTTCAAGGTGTACCCCTCCTTTGCCCAGAGTTGGCCTCCCAGTGACCCTAATAGGATAATGTGATTCGGCAAATAAATAAATGAATAAACACTAAATCAATGATTTGAAGCTGTCCAGTGTTCTCAGGCTTAGTTCCAGATCTCCTGTGACCTTGACCAGGATGAAGAGCTTACTGGTGATGAATGAATAAATGAAAACTGTATGATCGAAGTGTTTCTGAGAATGTTTCACACAAATCCTGCTTTGAGATCATGGAGCCTGGAGCAAAATGCCACTAGTCAGTGTCTGAAGATGGCTCAAGGCCGACTTTCCAGCACCGAATTTTCCCTAGCTGTGTTTTTCTGGGTGCCAAAGAGTGACGTAAATCGAGGATCATCAGCACATAATCAGAGCATTGATGGTAGAGAGCCCATTTGAACCCTTTACCACAGCTCTGTGGGTTATTCAGAACAGAAACACACACACTTAGACCTTTCCCTCAATCCTGTTAGTGTCTGAGCCAAGAACAAGACCAATAGAGCATTTGTACTTTTCACACAATGACAGATTGACAGATTATTAGGAGGAAATATGGGGGAAGCTCATTTAGCGCTGTTTATTAATATAGACCATATGTCCTCCCTCATATACTGTATATTAGTCTGGACTAATTATTTCAGATGGATGAGATTTTGAAGCATTTAACAACGGTGTGCCTTAATATTCATAAAGACTTATTTGTGTGTGTATGACAGGAAGGTGAACGTTAATCAAAATGACAAAGAGCCTGAAAGGTCACGCCAAGCCACATCCAGTTGGTTAGTTTGCGTATCTTGTGTTCATTTAGCCGCTCATTAGGTTGCTTTCATTATCCACATAATTATTCTCAGTAAGCATTTCTTGGCTTTTCTAAAATGCTGTAGGAATTTAGCCTATTTTATGTATAATTCAATTGTGATATAATCAATCATGCTTACACGAAGTCTAATAATCCATTAACGAACCAGTTTATAGCTACTAACCCTAAAGTTGGAATATTTTTTAAAATGCAATTCAGAATGTACTAAGAACCAAAATCTATGATTTGTTAATTCATGTGAACCCTTAGTTAAATGCACAAAGAAAATATTTTCAATATACTGTATGTATACAGCTTACAGCTGTGGTAAAACCAACCGGACTACAATTAGGACTGTAAAGAGATTTACATCTACATAATTTGTATTTTAT
>JAOUQZ010000033.1:10197190-10209466 GCA_028564935.1 Neosilurus hyrtlii | reverse complement strand
GGGGGGGGGGGGGGGGGGGGGGGGGGGGGTAGATGGATGTTAAAAAACGGAATGACTGGATAGAATTTAGGAACAGTAGTATATACATGGACATCGATTAGTAAAAGTTTTATAGTCGATCCATCCATATGCAATATATATATGGTTCATCCAATGTGGGTCATGGAAAGCTGAATATAATCCCGGTTGACTTCAGGCGAGAGTACGGGGTTCACCCTTAACATACTGCCAGGTCACAGGACTTACAGTGACTTGCAAAAGTATTCACCCCATTGGCATTTTCCAACCTGGAATTAAAATGGATTGTTTGAAGGTTTGCATCATTTCATTTCCAGAACATGCCTAAAACTTTTGACTTTTTTTTATATTGTGCAGCAAACTTCAGCAAAACCTATTCACCCCCTTTAGTCAGTACTTTGTAGAGCCACCTTTTGCGGAAATTACAGCTGCAAGTCACTTTGGATAAGTCTCTTGCCGCTGGGATTTTTGCCCATTCCTCAAGGCAAACCTCCTTCAGCTCCTTCATGTTGGATAGTTTCCGCTTCAAGTCTGACCACAGATTCTCAAACGGATTGAGGTCTGGGCTTTGACTTGGCCATTCCAAAACATTTAAATGTTTCCCCTTCAACCACTCGAGTGTTGCTTTAGCAGTGTGCTTCGGGTCATTGTCCTGCTGGAAAAATATTTTATTTTATTTTATTTTATTTTATTCTATATATTTTACTATTTCTATCCTTGTTTTTTTATATAGATTTCATATTTATCTGTTTTTCTCCTTGTTACCTGACAGTTTTATTCTTTACATTCTGGACAGTCGTACTAAGCATTTCACTGCATATTGTACTGTGTATAATGTGTATGTGACAAATAAATTTGAATTTGAATTTGGAAGGTGAACCTCTGAAACAAATTTTGCTCAAGAATATCCCTGCATTTAGCACCATCCATCTTTCCCTCGACTCAGATCAGTTTCCCAGTCCCTGCTTCTGAAAAACATCCCCACAGCATGATGCTGCCACCACCATGCTTCACTGTGATGGGATGTGTTGGGTTTGAGCCAGACATGGTGTTTTCCTTGGTGGCCTAAAAGTTACATTTTAGTCTCATCTGACCTGAGCCCCTTCCTCCATATATTTGGGAGTCGCTTACATGTCTTTTGGCAAACTCAAAACATGCCTTCTTATTTTTAACACTAAAAAATGGCTTTTTTTCTGGCCACTCTTCCATAAAGCCCAGCTCTATGGAGTGTACGGCTTATTGTGGTTCCATGAACAGATACACCAGTCTCTGCTGTGGAATACTGCAGCTCCTTCAGGGTTACCTTTGGTCTCTCTGCTGCCTCTCTGATGAATGCCACCCTTGCCTGGTCTGTGAGTTTTGGTGGGCGGCCCTCTCTTGGTAGGTTTGTTGTGGTACCATGTTCTTTCCATTTGAAGATGGATTTGATGGTGCTCCGGGGGGATCATCAAAGATTTGGATTTTTTTAAAACCCAACCCTGACTTCTCAACAACTTTGTGCCTGATTTGTTTGGAAACCTCCTTGGTCTTCATGGTGTGATGCCTCTTCCTTAGTGGTGTTGCAGCCTGTGGGGCCTTTCAGAACGGTTGTGTTTATACTGACAGATCATCTGACACTTAGATTGCACACAGGTGGACTTCATTTCACTAATTATGTGACTTCTGAAGGTAATTGGTCGAACCTATCTCAGCCGACACTGGGTGAAAGTGGGTACACCCTGAACAACTTGAAAGGCCATCTCAAGGCCAACACACACTCGCAACGATTCACACTCATATCCACACCTAGGGTCAATTTAAAACATCCAGTGTGTCTAATGTGCATTTCTTTGGACTGTAGGAGAAAACTGTAGTAGCTGAAGGAAACCCAAGCAAGCACGAGGAGAACATACAAACTCCACACAAAATACTGATCCTGGAACTTGAACCCAGGACCGTTCTGCTGCGTGGCAGACATACTAACCACTATGCCACCGTGTCATCCAGAATCAAATCAGTAAATAATAATTACTCCCCATTTTTACTTTGCACAAGTCGCCGTAAAATCTAAAATAATATAAAATCTAAAAGCACTGGAAGAGTGCAGACCTTCACCAAGCCTAGCAATCCTCCAGATGAACAAAAATCATCCTATCCCACAATGTTAAACAACATTTAAAAAATTCCCGGATCCAGAATTTTTGATATCCAGAATCTTAAGAATTAACTGGAGTCTTTCTTGTTCAAAGCCCCGCCTCTGATAGATAATTAAAAAAAAATCTGCACTTAACTTTTTAAAATTTCTGCCAACAAATGCACAAACCGAGGGTAAAACATACCCTCCTTGGTGGCGGTAATGATAAAAACTTCACATTTTATTGAGGGGAATCATATTTCAGTTCAGGAAAGTTTTCAGCACCGCATATGTAGTGTGAAATGTCAAGATTTCACCATGTGAAGGGTTTTTCCATGCAGGCCAGCTCACATTTTCTGTGGCAATGTTTGAACTGTCAAGTGTCAAGTTGG
Source organism: Neosilurus hyrtlii (assembly GCA_028564935.1). Classification (NCBI taxonomy): domain Eukaryota; kingdom Metazoa; phylum Chordata; class Actinopteri; order Siluriformes; family Plotosidae; genus Neosilurus; species Neosilurus hyrtlii. The sequence continues at coordinate 10,206,943 of JAOUQZ010000033.1, read as the reverse complement.
CGTCTGGTAATTGCTTTTGGATCGGCTGGATGCCCGAGGCAAGGACTGACACAACCTTTATCTTCTTCCACCTGCTATGAGGAATTTGCTATCATTTTAGCATATGTCTGAGAACACAAGCGCTTTTGCACATTTCTGCCTGATGAACGTTATTACACATGGCTGTTTAGTATTCATTGTGAGGAGGCATTTGTGTGTCTTTTTGCTTGATGTTATCTGTAGCTGTAAACGCTGTTTAAATGTATACAGTAGATTTTTCTCCTGTTTTATTTGGTTGATTATATTAGCTTTAGTGCAGCTTTCAACACAGATGATAATTACATTTTTTAGTGTGTTTGATGTGCTTAATTTAGCCGCCTAATCCGAAATAGGGTCGCGGGAAGGCTGGTGCCCATCTCAGCACAGAGGGCGGGGTACACCCAGAACAGCTCGCCAGGCCATCGCAGGGTACCACACATACAACCATTCACACTCACTCTCACACCTAGGGGCAATTTCCCAACAGCCAGTAAGCCTACTGTGCATGTATTTGGTCTGAGGAAAGAAACTGCAGTACCCTGAGGAAACCCACGCAAGCTTGGGGAGAACTCCACACAAAAACATTAAACGAACCCAGGCCTTCTTGCTGTGCGGCAGACGTGCTAACCGCTACACCACCATGCCGCCCGTTTTATTTGTACATTTAAAATTTTTGTTAGTTCACATAAACTACTTTACTGTAATTAATTAATTAATTCATTCATTCAATGAAGCCAATCTCAGCTAAAACTGGATGAAGGCGAGGTTTAACAATTCTTAATAATATCTCCACTGTAACTACTTCTACTGCTCCCACTCAAACTTCCACAGTACAAATTCAACATTCATTCATGTATTTGCCGGACCGCTTAGACCTACTAGGGTCGCAGGGGGGCTAGATCCTATCTCAGCCAGTCTGGGCGAAGGCGGCATACACCCTGACCAGCTCACCAGACTATTTCACCACCATTCACACTCACACTCACACCTAGGGTCAATTTGGAACAGCTAAGTAGCATGTCTTTGGACTGTGGGAGGAAACCCATGTACCCAGAGGGAACCCACGCAAGCGTGGGGAGAACGTGCAAACTCCACACAGAAACGTCCTAGGGATTCGAACCCAGGACCTTTCTGCCGTGAGGTAGACCTGCTAACCATGCCGCATGTGCACTGTGCCGCCGGGATTAATTCAATGTTTATAATTTAGGTTACAATTTATTGGGAATATGACAAGGTCAGTGTAAATTTTTAGCTGACCAATGGTTTTAACATTTTACTACATTTTATTATATTTTTAGTCCAGTTGATTTGAGAAGCAAACATTTCTGAGCCTGGCCAGAATTCGTCTAACTGTAAAATAAATATCATGTAATGTGCCTTTGTCTGTACAGGTTATCCAGGTCGAGCTCAGCTGGATTCTTATCACACAGTCTAGCTCTTCCAGTTTACTTCAGTGAGATTTGCTATTTCAGGAAGTGTCATCATACTGGGGGGAGCTGAGGAGACATGCCGGCACTCAATCTCACATTTTATGGAATTGGAAGAGACAGAAAAACAGCTGCAGCTGTTGAGACTGATCCTAAACCAAAACCATGATTTCTAGTAAAGAGTCAGTCTTTAGGGACGGCTTTCTTGGTAAATTGGTGTGTCTCAGAATAAAAACAAAACAAAAACTACTATTACTGCTGCTGCGACGTTTACTACTAATCCTTTTGCTAACTGTTACCACGAAAGCTACTTTTACTACTACAACTAATTCTATTACTGCTGTTACCACCAATACTATCACTGTTACTACTAATGCTACATTTCTTACTACTGTTACTACTGATTCTATTAATTCTCACTCTCACTGACTCATTTGCTGTACCGCTTAATCCTATTAGGGTCGCATGGAGGCTGGGGCCTATCTCAACCGACACTGGGCAATGGCGGGGTACACCATGAACAGCTTGCCAGACCATTGCAGTGCAACACACACAGCATATTCACACATTAGGGTCAATTTGTAACAGCCGATTTGCCTAATCTGCATGTCTTTGGACTGTCGGAGGAAACTGGAGTACCCGGAGGAAACGTTACTAATTGTATTATGCTGTCAGATAGCTGTGATACTGTATATCTGAGCAGTGTTTCTGTTGAATTATATACACTGGATGACACCAACAATACATCCTGTTAAATATTAACCAAAGTGGCATTGATCCCCGGTGGGGAGTTTGCATGTTCTTGTGTGCATGTGTGTGTGTGTTGGCCCTGCGATGGTCTGGCTAGCTGTTCAGGGTGTCGGCTGAGATAGGCTCCAGTCTAATAGGTGTAAGCAGTTCGGCTAATGAGTGAGTATTAGATCAAGAGTAATATTGATGTGGGGGAGGGGTGTGTTTTGGGGGGTGGGGGGGCATTTGGTGTGAACTTGCCGTGGGTTAGCAGTGCCGTGGTGTCTGCTTTAGTATGCTGTGTGTGTGTGTGTGTGTGTGTGTGTGTGTGTGTGTGTGTGTGTGTGTGTGTGTGTGTGTGTGTGTCGTTGGCTGTGCAGCACCGCCTGCTTTAGTATTCACTGTGTGGTTGCTTGAGACAAGGAGCTCCATTCCTCTGCGACTTGTTTCCTTTCCTGTCAGTCCATCAGTCCTTCGCATGCCTTCCTTATTTCTTGTCCTCTTCACACACTCACTCACTCACCTGACACACACACACACACACACGCACACACACACATGTCTCTCACAAGGGTCATCGATCAGTCTTTATTGAAGCTGCCGCTCACAAAAACAGAGGAAGTGTGATTTCTGTGCGGATGTAAAAGGAAAAAAAAACCCTCATCACCATGGTAACTGTTCACCGTTTTCCTAAACAAATAATCAGACAGGAAGTGTTTTTCCAGAGAGAAGTTAGCAGGTTATTACATCATGATGTTGATGAATATGAAAGCTGGGATAGGAGGAAAGGCTCATCTGTATACACTCTCCACGTCATTAAACATCTCTTCCACGGTGTGTTTTTCACACGCCGTGTGCGTTACCCGTCTTCCTTATCAGTGTCAAATTTACGGTTGATGTCTGTGCTTCGAAACCTGCTGGTGTTGTTGTACCTGATAGACTCCTGTCATCAGCACACACTCCACCACTGCGTCTGTGTTGTTTATATTCAGTGCAGTGGGTTTTGTAGGAACTGTGATCCTGTTCTGTGAATTTGTTCAGTAATGAACGTGTTGTGTGTTTGTTCATATCCACAGAGAGCTCCTCCTCACGCTGGCGCTCGGTCAGGTCCTGTCTCTGCTCATCTGCGGGATCGGACTGACCAGCAAGTACCTGGCTACCGATTACCACGCCAACACACCCGTGTTCCAGTGCTTTCTCAACTACATCCTACTGTTCCTGGTGTACACCACCACACTCGCAGTAAGGCAGGGTAAGAATGAATGTTTTTATAAGCCATTCTATTGTTTTTCGGAGGTTGGTGTGTGACAGGGAAGCGAGTGTATGCCATCCTTCCGGCCAATTAGCACCCATGGACTCCCGGTCACAGATGGCTGTAGCATCAACCTGGATTCGAACTTGCGATCTCCAGGCTAATAGTCACGCACCTTGTCGATGCACCACTTGGGAGCCCATACAAATATTTTAAGGTTGGATAGGATGCTGAATGAGCTGCAGAAGGATTTTTGAAGACAGACAGCACACATTTATCACAGAAAAGTTTGCTCCGCATATAAAAAAAAAATCAAAAAGGTCAAATAAATTACATCAATTCATTTGCTGAACCACTCAACCCTACTAGGATTGCAGGGAGGCTGGAGTCTACTTTGGCTGACTTTTGGGTGAAGGTGGGGAAAACACTAAACAGCTCACCAGTCCATCACACACAACCGGTCACACTCACACTTACACCTAGGGGCAGTTTGGAACAGCCGAGTAGCCTAATGTGCATGTCTTTGGACTGTGGGAGGAAACTGGAGTACCCGGAGGAAACCCACACCAACTCGGGGAGATCATATAGCTCTGCACAGAAACACCCTCGCCAAGCGCGACTCGAACCCAAGAACTTCTTGCTGTGAGGCAGACGTGCTATCCACTACTCCACCATGCTGCCCAGTAAAAAAAATAATAATAATCCTTAATTCTTTTGGTGTTATTGACCAGAATCCATAATTGAATTTTTTTAACTGTCTGTACTACTCGCACAGCTTAGTTGTTTTCTTCCCTATGCAAAACTAAGCTTCTACATTAAGACATTTAACAATAGATGTTAAAATGTAAACGTGCCTGTTAATGTGCAAGGGTAAAAAAAAAAAAAAAGTTATTCCTAAGTGGTTGGTGTCCTGAGACGCTCTCAGAGATCTTCAAACAAAAAAAGCAGCAAGTTACCATCCACTAATCCTCCGGTAATCTTAAAAAAAAAAGGCAAGCATGTATCCGGTGGATCATTAATTCTAGATTTCCTTTTGAACACCGCTGGTACTGAATATTTCTCTCCAGTTCAACAGTAGCGCTCGCTGGCCCTGTAAGGAAGACATAAAATTGGTGTGGTAGATACTGTAAAATGAAAGATGTCTGATTGAAGTGGGTTGCGGTAAGGGAGTAGTTCTTCGTTTAGAAATGAGTGGCTTTTATACTCATTACTGTTTCATGTGGCCGTTTCTCCAATCCTCTCGAATGGTTCTCTGATGGCTCCCTCAGTGCTCATAAACAGTAAGCACCAAGCGGGGAAAGAATCAAGGGTAAGCCATTGTGAAGAACATACTTACTGAAGAAGGAGTGGGTCATAATTTTATCTGGAATATTATCCTGACATTTCTAGGAAATAGTCTCATGAGAAAAACGGGGTGTCTAACGAGAATGTATGGCACATGACGGGGTTAGAATGGAAATAACTATCTATGTCTTTATATTTATTCCATCTGCACACTGCATAGGAGGAACACTCATGAAAACCACCCCACCCAGTGAACGAATTTGAAAAATTGATGTTTTGATCACTGGTAAACTGGTACTTTGATAAAGTAGGAGTGTTGAGGATCCATGTCCAAAAATCTGTCATCCAGTGACCGATAGTTTTTTTGTTTCCCCATTTTCTCCCTAATTTCAGTCGTATGCAATTCCGACCCACCAAGTGTTGCCTTCACTTTCAAACGATTACCACCAACCAGGGAGGGGTGTAAGCATGCACACCATGACAGAGGCAAGTCAGATGATAATCTACTGATTCAGAAATGAAAGTGCCCTTTGTAAAGGTGTTTTTCTAAATAATACAAGAATATATGAAATAATGATGACACCACCTCCTCCAAGTGACCTGTGAGTGTCCGTCGTTTTGATTATTCACTCAGAATAATGTTTTTTTTTCATTTTGAGATAGTGGACCAATCAGTTCGCACCGTTCCCGTGTAGTATATGCTAATACCGAACAGATACCGTAGACAGGGTTTTCCACGATATGCACATATTGTCACCATTCCGTTCTATTGGCACGCAGCACATTTCTTTCATCCACTGTTTTTGGATCTGATGTTATCTTTATCAAGCGGCACGATGGCACAATGGTTAGCACGTTCGCCTCACAGCAAGAAGGTCCCGGGTTCAATTCCTGGGCTCGGGACGTTTCTGTGTGGAGTTTGCATGCTCTCCTCGTGCTTGTGTAGGTTTCCTCCGGGTACGTCGGTTTCCTGCCACAGTCCAAAAACATGCACAGTAGGCTGATTGACTGTTCCAAATCGCCCCTATGTGAATGGTTGTATGTGTGTTGGCCCTGCAATGACCTTTCTGTGAGCTGTTCAGGGTGTACCCCACCTTCACCGAGAGTTGACTGAGATGGTCTCCCTGTGAACCTTATTAGGATTAAGCAGCTCAGAAAAGGAATGAATGAATGTTGGCACATTAGCAAAAGCAGCTAATACTATACTAGCTGTGTAATCACCAGATGTGCAGAATAGCGATCTCTGCTACATTCTTCCATGCTTTATTCTTCTTCATTATATCTTTTGGTTCATTAATCAGACTTAAATCAGACTATAATTAATCGGACTTAAATCAGACTATGTTTTATCCTATGTGCAACATAGAGTAAAATTAATTACTGGTAGTAAATAAAGTAAATTTAATGGAAGAGAAGAAACGTTGGCCTACACTCACTATAGGATTGGTTCGTGGAATCATCCCAGTCAGTTGGTTGTATTTATCACAGTACTGTCTCATATATAATACAAATTGACTTCAGAATGTCTCTTGTGTTGCTGACATTGGAATTTTAAATTTCTTGTGGTTGGCTTATTCATTTCTATAATACAGCTTTACTGTGTGCGATTGTGGAAAAAAATATCCTGTCTCTGTTGTGCTTTCAAGAATTGACCTGCGTAAATCAAATATCCTTTCGAAAATGAAAAAATAAGACTGTGACTCAACACCAGCCGCTGTTAAATAAAGCACGTATTTCTGATGCAATGTCGGTAAAAACCTCTTCCTCTTGTTTCGAACATAAAAACATTCAGATTGTCTTCTGATATAGATGTGCCTGAAATGTCTTGGGAAGATGATTATTCTGAAGATAACGTCCTGTGTTCGAGCTCATGCGGACACATTAACAGTGAGCGTTATGTAGCCAGAGTTTCCTAGAAATGTGTAGTGCATCTTTCAGTGCAGCGTATCGGACATATTCACTGAAGTTAGCAGATGTAGCAGTGACAGACCTGGAAACGTTCCATTCATGTCGGAATTACAGTAATTTCAAAAGACACACTCTGAGATTCTTCTCAAAGCGCTGATTTCCTTAAACTAAGCAAAGAATTGTTTCCATAGCAACCCCAAAATTAATGAAATGATAAAACTGTATGTTGATATTGTACTGGTTTATTTACAAAGGGGAAGGCCTCTGGCCGCTGTGAAGGTGTGGTCGCAGTTACACGGTCTTGCTCGTCACTTGTTGCCGATCACTCACTTGTTCCACATGGTTTGTATGCTGGCACGGCCACTACGTTGTCTTTCTTTTTCTTTTTCTTTATGTAATATATATATATATATATATATATATATAATATAATTTTTAAAATATATATTTATTTTTTCAACATATATATATTGTATTTATGTACAAATGTAGCAGTTTATTGTGTTGTGATAGTTTGGTTTGAAGGGTCGTTGCTTTATATCTATAGTGTTTTTGTCTCCTCTTTCTTCTTTTTACTTTCCCTTTCGCTTCTGTTTGCTGTCTTTCTTTTTCTGTCCCCTCCAGTCAAGTCCAGCAAGATTACATAGATTTCATAACACAAATCAACAGTAAATAAATGCATCAGATTATCAAGAGGAGACTTATACCCATAAATCTCCTCTTGGAAAAGCAAATTTGTTCGGCACAACACTGCAACCAGACTGACATTCTGCTTGCTATGATGCTGAACAGGGCAGGTTTCAGGGGAAAAAAATTGTAATTTACAAAGGGGATTTTAATTGATACAAACCTAATATAAATATTCAGGCACTGCCTAAAAGCAGAAGAATGTGTAAGTTTATAGAAATATGCATGAGTAAAGTATAGAAATAAGCTGTGAAGTGCAACTGCGTTGAGCGCCAATGGTGGCGGCTTGCATAATACTGGGCCGCCTGTGTGAGCAACGATGCCGAAACATGATGAGAGCAGTAATGAGAGCATTGATGTAGAACGATGTAACTGAAACCTAGTAGCAACTTTTCAGATGCAGTATAAGCATGGTTCGGACTTGTTGAACGTCGATGTGGACACAAGAGTACTTGCAGAACGGATGAAAAAGGGCATGAGCAGGTGCATGGAAAATGTGGTTGGCTATCTTCACATTGGAGGAAGCACGTGTCAGCCTTCACCCTACGAGACTGCTAGCTTATAACAACCCGACGGACGCAATGAGTATGTGATACTCGCGAGGTGCAATCTGATTGGTCGTAATAAGAGTATAGTTTGTTGTGGTGTGTACATGATCATGTGTACGATAATAAATTACTGGGAACGTTAGACAATGTAAGAACCTGACATGGATGTAGTAAGAACACAGTATGAATTTGAAAAACTGGATATTTTTCCGTTTTGACCACTCCGTCCATCAGAATTTTTAAGACGCGGTGCGCCCTTCGTGGTCTTTGTGTGCGTGTGATGTCGGACTATAGGAAGGATCAGTAATATAAAATTGAATGATTTTGCATGATTAACACTTTGCGAAGCACTTTTGTTGAAAACGATCCCATTGTTTTAAGGATTTTTGCATAATATTTAAGGAAAAAAACATTAAACACATAAGTGTACTAGGTTTAACAATTAGAGGCTCGTCCTTAGGGCAGGTGAGACAGCGCGCCGCCATTTATCTCATTATATCATTTAACAACAATTCATCTTTATAGAAACCTCCATCTCAACTCCATACCTTATTAAACTGTGTGAATGTGCATATATCACCTTTAAATATCACATACAGTATATCACCTTTAAAAAAGTGTTGTTGTTTAACAGACATAAACTTACGTTGATATTCTGTTGAAGTTCTCACCTTTCTTGCTGTAGCACACTCATGATGCAGCTTACACACCGCCCTAACAGAGCTTCCGTTGAGGTATTATTGCACCTAGTGGTAAAAAAATAACTAACAAACAAACAAATAAATAAATAAATAAAGTGAAGTGGAATTGCCACAAGTAGCGAAGAGGCCCAGTGGTGCGATAATTCTCTCTGCTTCTTGCTGACTTTGGAGGAGGAGAGGGAGGAATGAACAAGATTGGGGTTAACAACAGGGTTGCCAGATTGTGTTAAATCCAAGACACTTCAAGCTCTTGTTTAGTAGCCAGTAATTGGAATTAAATTGAATCACTTCGCAGAGAGAAGCAGTGACGTGTCATGTACTCAACCAATTCTTTACTAAATTCTTCCCAGAACATGCCGCAAATAGACAGTAAAACACGGCCACTAAAAGCTACAATTCCCACTGCAACGTATTACTTTTACTACTGGACTAGTAATAAATCCATACTAAGTATTTGGATATTATTTATGTGTGCTAACAGTATAAAACTATAAGTATTCAAATGTATCTTCTGCCTTATTTTCCAGCTTTTATCTTCTGGTTTTGATCCTGTTTTTGTTTCCTGGGTTTTTAATTTTGGCTCCGGATTTGCACTTGATTGCTGAGCGCCTGACACCTGCCTGTTTTCTGACAATGATTTTGCTATACATTTTGGATTATTGTTATTATTATTATTATTGTTTTTAAACAATCTTTTCATCTGCACTTGTATTCACTTGCAGTCTGATACGGGACGGATTGGTGAAGGGAAAGAGGAATTATGGAGGGGATAATATCTGTACATCAGTAACGACATGCTTTACAGGCATTGAGAAAATTACCAAAATGTCTCTAAGGGTCTTCTAAGGATCGTTTTTGTTATGACTAGATTCTGGACTTTAGTGCGTTTAGACATAATCGGGTTGGAGATTTTGCTGAAAACTGCCAACCCTGGTGAGTTCTGTTACCCAGAATACAGTCGAACAAAGTGAAACCTAAAAGCAGCTGCTTGAATCTATACTGGATGTTTATATCGTGAATTTTTAACTGCCCTTTTACACAGTTATTTAGTTTTGTTTGAGGTGATCTTATTATTAATTTTGTCCTACATCTTGGCCTAAGTTTAAACCTCTCTCCCTATGAATATATATATATTACCAGTCAAAAGTTTGGACACAATTTCTTATGTGTCCAAACTTTTGACTGGTACTGTATATATA
>JAOUQZ010000033.1:10181650-10194473 GCA_028564935.1 Neosilurus hyrtlii | reverse complement strand
TATACTTTTTTAAAAAATTATTTTGCACTACAGCTTTTATTATGAAAATACATTAAACGAATATTAGCCAATAATGATTTGCCTCAAATTTTTTTGTACGTTTGTTTTGGTATTTTTCCCCCTTTTTCAATTTTATTATTATTGTTATTATATTTGTCTCTAAGCAAACACTCAGTTAAATATGCTGAATATTTCACATTTCTTATTCCTTGTGTCGTGGTATGGTGGGACTCTATACATAAATTTAAGGTTCAGAGGTGATTACACTGTCTGGCTTTTTTTGCTTCTCTCTCTGCTCCAGTCTTAAGATAGATCTGATGTGTAGACTTACTCAACTTCTGACATCTGTTGGTGCAAAAGCTGATCTGAAGATGCTCCAAGCAATTAAATAAACATTGGGATCTGAGATCAATCCTTGTCTTCTGCCTCCTGACAGGTTTTTTTTGTTTTTTTTTTGTTTTTTTCTAAAGATGTTTTTGCCAGGAAAGAATTTTCGTATAATGTGACTGTGGTGTGATATTTAGCAGTCGCTTCGTGACAGTTTGCACTCTGAGTTTATTTATGGTGTATATGTGTAGAACATGCCGTTTTACAAACAGGAGCGCTGATTTCTTACATACTGTAACAAAATTACATGTTGTTTGAAGTATATGCAAATTGAGATGCTTCTTCTTGCCCTTCAGTTGTATTAATTTCAGAATAAAAAAAACACAAAGAAAATCCCTTTAACAGCATTCCTACTTGGAAACTTTGGCCAGTCTCTTTAACCTTTAACCCTGTGCTCAGTTCATGATACTAAATTAAAATGGCTGCTCACAGCATTAAGAGTAAATAAAATACCACGTCTTTGTCTTTAAATGAGAGAAACTGTAATATTAACTACGGAGGGACAGCACAATCTGATTAGAATCAGAATCAGAATACTTCCCGGAGGAGATTGTGTGAATTGTGATTAGTTGTCTTTCTTGGGGTTAATAGACATTATTATCCATTTAAGATATTTTCTCATTTCTGATTGGTGGAAAGACATCATATAATTCTTGTTATTTTTCTACCAGCCAAATTATTACATCATTGCCATCGGATAACCACATTATTGCATTGTTGCCTTCGGATAAGTTGAATCAGTTGAATAATCATAGTCCACTAAAAATTCATTTTGTTACTTTGATTTTAGGTTTTTACATAATACTCTATTAAAACTTTGAAGAAGTTTAAAAACAAGCATCTTGATAATTAAATTGTACATCTTCACGGAGAATTTTCAAGTTATATGTTATCTTTAGAAAAGCAGTAAGTTGCTCTTCCCAAAGTATGAAATACATATGTGTGCACCGGCTTGGGGACAATTTAGCGGCATCCACTGAATAATTGTTAATCATACATTTCATCTGACACTCCCACTCCACACCAATAGATGTCCTCATCACCGGAATTCGTAATCTACTGCTGATTTTTTTCCCCAAGCAAAGCTAATTTCCTTTCATTCAGACATGATATATAAAAAACTGTCCTGTTGCTCTTTGCAAAAATCTTAGCCTCATTCTTGATTTCTTTCTTTATTTATTTATTTAATTATTTATATTAGTTTATTTATTTTTGAAAATTTTTATACAGTTTGTGAGTGGCATAGTGGTAAGCACGTCCTCCTCACAACAAAACGTTCCCTGAGTCCCTGGCTCGTTGAGGGCGTTTCTGTGCGGGGTTTGCATGTTCTCCTTGTGTTTGCATGGGTTTTCTTTGGGTACACTGGTTTCCTTCCACAGTCCAAAGACATGTAGATTAGGGTAATTGGTTGTTTCACATTGCCCATAGGTGGAAGTGGGAATGTGAATGGTTGCGTATGTGTGTGTGTTGGACCTGTTACAGTCTGTCGAGCTGTTCAGGGTGTACCCGACCTTCGTCCAGGATTGGTTAAGAGAGGCTCCAGCCTTCCTGCAACCCTAATAGGATTAAATGGTTTGACAAATGAGTGAGTGAGTACTCTTTTGGGTGTGTTTTTGAGAGACAAAGATCACCTGGGTGTTGTACCCAAACAACACATACATGCCTGTTGATTAGCCTTATTTTGTACATAATCTCATTTATGCATTTTTTGTACATGCTACAAAACACATCCACACTGTGCACATTAATTATCGTAGCCATTATTATCCTAATATGCATCTATATTTGGAATGTAATAGACTGGTGGCATTTACAAACCGCTCTGTTATAATTGTAATATTAGCGTCTTTGCTTCTTATGGTGTTTTAAACACAATGCATCCTGGTAAGGAAATAAAAGTGTATTTCCAGTGCGCCATGATAGACACAGGGTGGTGTGTCCTGTATCCATCTGCCCCTGAGCCATGTGAGAGAAAGCAAACGCAGCCAAATGTCCCACTTTCCAACAGGACAATGGTTGACTGGCATATGGTTCTCTCCCCTATTGTTCAAGGAATCAAAAATAAATGTGGATTTCTGGTGCCAGCTCTCGCCTGACCAATCTGTCAGCACTGAGCTGTAGACTGCCAGGTGGAATTCGTCCAACAGAAAAGAGCATGTGTGTGGCTGGGACTGCTAAAATCACAGAAAAGCTGACAACAGTTGCTGCGAAAAAATGTGTGGAAAAATAGAGTGGGTTTCATGGAGAGGCAGTTGGTGGTTTTCCGACCGCCTCGCCGTGTCCAAAAGAGCGCTGAACTCTGGTTAGCGGATCGATCCGTTAGCAGCATGGCGTGTATAGTAAATAGGGAGGGTTAACCTCACTGTATGCAGTTTCATTTTACAATGACAACGATTCTTGGCTAATAAGAGACACATTGCCATCTCCTTTCTTTTCTGGCTTAAAGGGAAAAAAAAATCCTAGGAAAAAAACAAGCAGCCTTGGAGACCATGAAATAGACACAGGTAAAAATTATTATTTGTTAATTTTTGATAAAAAATGAATTTATGGATTTATTGAGTGAGTTGAATTAATAACATCTGTTACTAATACATTTTTACTTGTGTGTGTGTGTGTGTGGTTTTTTTAAAAAAGTTTATAATAGGAGTTCATAATAAAGGCAAATTTAATAGCTTGTCTTTTTAACAAACACTCCTATGCAAAATGAATCGTGTTCTCCATGTCTCTGCACAAGGAGACTCATTTTTTGGTGTGTGGAACCAAAGCTTCGGGGTTGATTTATTTATTTATTCCATTTTCCTGAAATAATATCAAGTCAGAGGCAGCACAGGATAAAGACTGGATGACTTTACACACGAACACACACACACACGCATATATATATATATATATATATATATATATATATATATATAGGTCTTGGATTTGAGTCCTGGGAGCGGGCGTTTTCGTGTGGAGTTTGCATATTCTCCTTGTGTTTGCGTGGGTTTCCTCCAGGTACTCTGGTTTCCTCCCACAGTCCAAAGACATGCACGTTATGCTAATTGCATGTTCCAAATTTTTCAAATTGGCCCTAGGTGTGAGTGTGATTGGCTGTGTGGGTATTGCTCTGCGACAGCCTGGCGAGCCATATTAGAAAGTATTTATTACTCCTATTACGGACACACACACAAATATACATATAAATTGTTATAAAAAATGCTGCCAAACACCAAATACATTTTTTTTGTCTGAAGTAGCAGTCCACTGCATCTTAAGGACATGAATACAAATAACTCTTCCCTCATACATATTGCTGTTTCCTTTGTATTTAGTCAAATCTTCATACGGCCCTGTATGAATTTGATTTCAATGTATGTCATGTTTATGTAAATGTAGATTACCTACACATTCATTTAAAATTTAAATAGACTAATGAATAATAAAGGCAGCAACATGCTAAGATTACAGAGTGCTTTATTAACACACTACCGTCGCTGTTTAGTCTCATTTCAAGTCCTGACTTAGTGGATTCTAATTCCAGAAGCAACTGTCATCGTCCTCGCAACAGATTCTGTCGGGATTGTGGCAGAAAATCAGTTACCTCCTTCTGACTGAAATCTGATCTGTACAAATAAAGTTCTTTTCTCTGTATATGAGAGAGCGAGAGACAGACAGACCGACAGACAGGGACAGAGAACAAAAATAGCATTAGAGTGTGAGAGTGATGCTGAGGTGCTGATATGTAGTACGACTACAGCTGTTGCACTATGTTGTGTTCCCATGCTGAGAGATAATCAATAACCCTCACCAGCTAACCGCTATGATTGGCCAAGTCACTTTTATCCCTGTCTCCTTTTATCCCCAACACGGAGACGCCAACTTGGATGTTTTTTATTTTCTTATATAAATCCACCACAATCTTCTACTTAAATCTATGGCATCATTTTAAATACTGTGCTCCTGTCTTTATGCTGAAGATTATGGGATATAATAATAAAAATAATAAAAATAATAATAAAATCCCAATGCATTGATTTAGAAAGCATATAACCTGAGGGTTATTCCTGCTGATCATTTTATATAATTAATAACAAAGGTGTATTCTTCTCAGACACATGTACCCATATTAATTCATTCATTTATTCATGCATTTACCAAACCGCTTAATCTTACCAGGGTCATGGGGATGCTGGGGCCTATCTCAGCCAACACTGGGCAAAGGTAGGGCTCATCCTGAACAGCTCGGCAGTCTATCACATGGCAAACACACACACAACCATTCAAACTCACACTCACACCTAGGGGCGATTTAGAACAGCCAGTTAGCTTAATGTGCATGTCTTTGGACTGTGGGAGGAAACCAGAGTTTCTGGAGGAAACCCATGCAAGCACAGGGAGAACTTATAATCTTTAAACAGATAAGCCCTCGCCGAACCCAGGCCCTTCTTGCTGTGAGACAGACGTGCTAACCACTACGCCACCGCGCCACTCCATCCACACACAGTCTAAGAAAAATTACTGCACAAAGCTAAAATCCCACAGATACAACGGTAATCATGAAATGGAATCATACTCCATTTATGAGGATGGGTAAATTGGAAACTGCGGTGTATTAAAAGTAACAGCTTGAAATATCAGCAAGGAGCATGACAGAGGCCACAATCTGATCGGTGCTAACAATGCTAATATGGCACACTTTGCATTTGACCTTGAGTTTGTGTGGCTCTTTGTTCCTCCACATGGAACACCAGCATGTAGCCTTGATAACCCCTTCACTAGGAAATGACAGGAAATAAAATGTATATCAATTTCAGGACGAGTGAAATTAAGCTAGCTTGTATTAGGCATACAGCAAACTAGTGACAGGAACACAAACACACACCCCTTTTTTTTTTTCTTTTTTTTTTTTTTTTTTTTTTAGTCTTCAACCAAGTTACGGTGGAAAATCCTTCCATTTCCAATCAGTTCAAGCATTTCTGGAATAAACATCAGTTCTAAGGCTTATTTAATTAGTTTACCCTGCATCTACACACTTAAGCGGCGTAGTGGTTAGCACGTGCACCTCACAGCAAAAAGGTCCTGCGTTTGGGTCCCGTGCTTGAGCGTGTCTGTGTGAAGTTTGCATGTCCTCCCAATTCTTGCATGGGTTTTGTCCGGGTACTTTGGTTTCCTCCCACAGTCCAAAGACAGGCACATTATGCAGATTGGCTGTTCCAAATTAGCTCAAGTTGTAAGTATGTATGGTTGTGTGTATGTGTGTTGGCCCTGCAATGGTCTGGCGAGCTGTTCTCAGAGATGGGTTCAACCTCCCCGCCACCCAAACAGGATTGAAGTGGCTCAGTGAATAATGATGATGATGATCTACAGACTTGTATATTTTGTGAAAAGAATCCGTTAATGGCCTCTTACTCAGGTGGTAATCATATTACATTTGAAAAGCTGCCAATTTTTATTTTACCGCAGAAATCATCCAGAAATGTTAGTGCTCATGTCATTCCATCCTTGTGCACATAAGTAATAGCGCCGCCATTATCCTTCAAGCACACGATAAAATAAGGTTGTGTGCACTTGAAAATGAGAATCTTTTGTGAATGATCTCTTCGATTCTCTTCGTTGTCCTCACACCGCCTCGCTTTAATTGCCACGACAAGATTTCTCATTCATCCTAGGTAATTTTATTATTTATTAATCTCGCCGATGCTTTTATGCAGAGTGTCGTATGCTCTGTTGAATGTCGCCACTTTATTTTGATCAAGGCCAGTTCGGGTAATGTAGCAGGGCTTTTAGTTCGGTTTTGAGAAATGAGAAACGAGAGTGACGATCCATCATGTCATGTCATGCACCCTGCTCCCAAGCATCCTGAAAAGTCCAATCATATTAAAAAAATATTCCTAATTCAGCTTGTACACAACCATTTATAGCAGTTTCAATTACAGAGTTTACTTCAGTGGTGCAGTGGTTACCACTCCTGCCTCACAGAAAGAAAGTCCTGGTTTCGAGTCCCGTGTATGGCGAGGGCGTATCTGTGCAGCATTTGCATGTTCTCTCTGTGCTTGGGAGGGTTTCCTCTGTGTACTCCGGTTTCCTTCAACACTCCAAAGACATGCATATTAGGCACATTGTGTGTGTTGGTCCTGCCATGGTCATAGTGTTTTGTCACATTTTTAATACAAAAAACTACAATGTAAACATGGCTACAGAGAGACAGACTCTGGACTGTGTTTCCCATCAACCCCTGCACCCCAGAGTTAGGTTCATTCTTTTATTTAGCAACTGTTGCTTTTTTTCATGCTGTCCTTTCATGATGTCCATCCTCTTGTTTATGTTTGTAGTTTTTGTGTATTTGTTTTACTTGTTTTCACTCATCTCTTTTATTTTATATATATATATATATATATAATAAAATTCTTCATTTTAGTCTGACTCCGTATCAGTTACATGACAGCGGATGGTGGTGGAACTACCATGTACATGTGGTGCCATTATTGCGTTATTTATTTCAAGAAATATTATTTTACAATTGATTTGTTTTTAAGATATATCCAAAGGAGGCACGTTGCTCTACTGGTTAGCACGTCCACCTCACGGCAAGAAGGTCCTGGGCTCAAGTCCCAGGCTTGGTGAGTGCGTTTCTGTGTGGAGTTTGCATGTTCTCCCACTGCTTGTGTGGGTTTTCTCTGGGTACTCCAGTTTCCTCCCACAGTCCAAAGACATGCACATTAGGCTAAGTGGCTGCTCCAAATTGGCCCTAGGTGTGTGTTAGCCCCGCGATGGCCAATGTTGGCTGGGATAGGATCCAGCCTCCCCACGAAACCTCCCTGCGAGTTTGGCAAATGAGTGAGTGAGAGTGATATATCCTGATATAAAATTTATGCTTTATCGTCCATCCACACTTCCATTCAATCAGTCTTGTGCAGTTTTTTTTACCGAGTTTTTCGCCAATGCGGTTTGTGAGCCAGGTGTTTTACTCAGCCTACAGCTGATGTATCTATGTTTCCTCCAGCTGGTTTAATTAGCTTTCCCTGATACAGGCCCCACCTCAGCAGGCAGAAATGCTGAACATTTTGTAGTTGCAGTGCGCTCACACATGATAAATGCTCTTTAAACTTTAGGTAAAGTTTTATGTAAAGCTGCATGTCTCGATTGGAGGGAGACTCAGCACTGGACTGCCAGAGTGATTAAAAATCTCTTCCGTGTCATTAGTCGTATCCATCCAGTTCCCTGCTGCGGTTTCTTCATAAACGGGGCTAAAAAGGACACCAACTCCTCCTCCACCTCCACCATCTTGTATTTTTTCCTTTCAGCTGTTCATTTCTTATTATAAAGCCCCTCTAAATTCTGTAATATGACATCTGTAATGTAAGCATATGTGGCTTTGGCAGCTCTTAGTATGAAAGGCTGCTCCATGAAGGCTAGTCATGAACAGGATGTGGGAATAATATGAAACATTTCATTAGCTTAGAGTTATTTCTCCAACGCCCAGTGGCTTCTCAGAGTAGCACATGCAAGGCTGTAATGGGGTTGAGTGTAATTCATCTGCTACGTGTGACGACACACTGTTAATGTTTCCTGGAATGAAAGCTGAGATATTAGGATTGGAAGAACAGCTGATTGAAGGTGGCAGGGTTTGTGAAGTCCTCAGCAAGAGAGAGTAATCTGAGTATGAATGAGTAGAACGGACGTTACGGTGGCTTGGATGTTGAGATGTCATTGTGTATTGGTTTCTTCAGGGGAAAATCCAGATGCAGGAGTTGTATTACTTTACTCATGGGTTTAGTTATATCTCATAAATCAGTTGTAATAGAGTCACCCTTCAGGAAATCAGGCCAAACAGTAAACATTAGACACCATTGTTCAAAATTTCTACTCAAGCAGTTGGAGAAACAGGGTGGCACGTTGCCGTCGTGGTTAGCACGTCCGGCTCACAGCAAGAAGGTCCTGGACTCAAGGCTTGGGTGTTTCTATATGGAGCCTGCATGTTCTCTCAGTGCTGGTGTGGGTTTCTCTGGGTACTCCATTATTCTCTTGTGTAGACATGGCTTAATGGTTAGAGAAGTGGGTTTGGGACCAGGAAAATGTGTGGTGTCGGGGGAGTGAGCAGCATTTTTCCTTTCTCCACCTTCAAGGCTGAAGTGCCCTTGGGCAAGGCACCTAACCCCCAATTGCTCTTTGGGCGCTGCAGCGTTTGGCAGCCCACTGTTCCGAGTGTGTGTGTGTGTGTGTGTGTGTGTGTTCACTGTTTACATATGTGTGTGTGTGTGTGTGTGCTCACTTTGAATGGGCTAAATACAGAAGCTTATTTTCCCCTGCGCAGTGGTGGCCTGGTGGTAAGGTGCTGGATTACTGATCCCAAGATCGGGGGTTCAAGCCCCACTATCAACAGGTTCTCACTGCTGTCCCCCAGTGCAGCAAACTGGGTTATCAAATGCAGGCCATTCTCTCACTGTCTATTTGCTGCTGATTTTCGTACCAGCATAGTGTGTTTCTGCCTTGCGATGGCGAGCTGTCCAGGTGTACTCTGCCCTCGCCCTTGGCTGAGTTGGGCGCCAGCCTCCCTGCGATAATTAGAAAATGTAGGAATCGGTTCAGAGAATGAATGAATGAATGAATTTTCCCCTGCTGGATAAATACAGTATCTCCCCCCCCCCCCCCCCCCCAAAAAAATCCCATAGTCCAAACATATGCAAATTAGCATAAATTGTTGTTTTAAATTGTCCCTTGTTGTGAGTGTGAATGGTTATTTGTTTTGGCCCTGTGATGGTCAGTCGAGCTGTTCTGGAGTACGTTCTGGAGTACTTCGCCCAATGTAGTAGGATTAAGCGATTCGGCAAATGAGTGTGAGTTTTTGAAACATCGTTCCTCACTAGTTTGGGGGTGTCATTAAACAAAAATTCTTTTGTAGCAAAAGTTAATTCTGATATGACTGTCTAGGACAAATAAATTTGTAAACTGTATTCATTTTAACTTGAACCCAAAGTTTACAGCTGATCTTACCCATACTTGATTTTCTTTTAAGATGATGATACCTGTAACATTTTCACCAACATCACTGGACTGGTTCCACCAAAATTTGCAGATAACCCTGTAATTTAAAGACTTGTACATTTACAATATACTACAAAACAACATAAAAATTTTTGGACCAACTCGACTCATCATGTAATGGTTAGCATGTCCAGTTCACAGCAAGAAGGTCCTGGGTTCGATTTCCAGTCTCGGGCATTTCTGCGTGGCGGTTGCATGTTCTCCCTGTGCCAGCGTGGGTTTCTTCAGGGGTTGGGAACAGCCAGTTAGCCTAACATGCATGTCTTTGGGCTGTGGGAGGAAACCAGAGTATCCAGAGGAAACTCAAGCAAGCAGGATTGAACATCGACACAGAAACTTTAATTTCTGAATGAGGGATTCATAAAAGTGTAGCTATTTACACTTTTCTTTGGGAAGCAGTCATTGTAATACTGTAACACTGTAATACATATTGTAATACACGCGCAGTACCGTCTTTAGTTTGAACCACGTTTGACTAAAAAATGTTAATTTAGCTCGGTCAAACATTTTCACCACAATATATACCTATAACAAAGCTTCTTGGATGCCTTTACTGAGGAAAAACACAATAAAAGCTCTTGAATTTCACCAGGCTTTACTGGAATTACAGTTGGAAACATCTTTCATGGTCAAAACACCATCAGCATTCTTTATGAGAGGGGGAAAAGGGGGGAATTATTACAAGGAAAACTGCCCAAACCCACTGAATCAGTAATGCTTCGATGCTCTTTAGTGGCTGGTGGTTCTGAGAGTCTTGCTTAGAATGACATCCTCATGAACACTGCTTGGTTCCAGGGATTGCTTCTACAAGCAAGTTACGAATTGGCATTAGATCGAGCTTTTAATAAGATAATTACTACAAACCTACCTCTAATAAAAAATATGGTTGCAACGTGCTAAATGTTCCATAATATTTTACAGTGCCTTTCCCAGATTTGATTGATGTGAACCCTTCCTGAACCCAGTCCTCCGATCTAAATTATAGATACACACAAATGTGAGAATAGAAAGTGGACTGAATTGCTGTGCGTGGAGAAGAGAGCGAAGGTCCATGAAAACACTATTAGACATAAACTCGGTGCTGTTATTATCTCACGCAGGATCATTTTGGTCATTTAAGGCTCTAATTTTATAAAAGACACTTCATTTGTTCATTCATTTTCTGAACCGCTCAATCCTAATTAGGGTCACGGGGAGGCTGGTGCCCATCTCAGCCGACTCTGGGCGAGGGCAGAGTACACCCTGCTCGCCAGGCCATCGCAGGGCAGAAACACGCTGACGGCAATCCAGTGGCCTACTCTTTACTAACGACAGCGATGGTTCTTTTACATGCCTCTCACCACAGGCAGGCCTTTGATAACCCAGTTTGTGATATTGATCCCTGACCTTCGGATCAGTAAGCCAGCACCCTACCACCAGGCCAAAAAGACACTTTGTTATTGGAATTAGGATTGCATGTTTGTTTTTAAGGGTGTCGATCATTTTAATTGTCATTTTGGCATTTACCCTGTCATCTGGAGAGCACAAAACCCATGATTCCACAGCTGTCCAAGCTGGTTGTCCAAGAGAGAAAAAAAAAGTGGCCGTGCTCTCAGGGAAGGACCCACTCTCATCCCAATTGGTCTGTCACTACGATACTATCCAATCACGTGTGTCTGTGAGCTCATGCGTGCAGGAGGAGGTAGATAGCGCTTTCCTGCAAGTGTGCACATTGCATAAGCAGCAGATGGAAAATTTGTCGTCCGCTGGTTTCATGTGCCTCAGAGGAAAAATATGAAAGCCTTCACCTTCCCTGGAAGAGGAAAGGAAGGAAATGTATAGTCCTATAAAAAAGTGTGCGTCCTATAAATGTGTGGTTATATGAGAGGGTTTAAAATTGTGTTTTGTCTGTGTGTGTGTGTGTGTGTGTGTGTGTGGAGGAAACATCCTCAATCAAGGCAGACGAGCTGGCTTCATTAACGCTCTGTCAAGGCTGGGACAGGTTCATATTCTGTCTCTCGGCTCTGCTCAATAGGTGCTCCGTTCTGGGTGCTGATCCTCATCACGAACACATTTCCAGCACCTGCATGTCCTCAGGTTACTTTCGCATGAACACAATGCATTTAAATTGCTTTTCCTCTGAACTGCGTAGAGCTGTGCTTTGACCCGGGCCACAGGCGCTCGGCAGACGATTATTACACACTTTTAAATCTCCTGCCTTATGTAACAGGGGTTTAATCGCGCGGAGAGATTTCCTGTGTCATCACCTTTCCGCTTGTTTGCAAAGTTCCACCGAAATTTGAATGTCAGCCTGATGTGAGATGATGAAGAGAGCTGACTAAATGATGTCACTGTCCTTTTATAGATACATAATCAGACTGTATCTGTGTGTATGTGAGAGGGATGTTTGTTTTCTTGTTGTCTGTCTAGCTATTGGGGTGGTTGAGTAGTTAGCACGTCCTCCCCATAGCAGGAAGGTCATGCGTTGGAGTCCCGGCTTGGTGAGGGTTTTTCTGTGTGGGGCTTACATGTTCTCATGGTGCTTGCGTGGGTTTCCTCTGGGTACTCAGTTTTTTCCTCCACAGTCCAAAGTCATGCACATTAGGTTAATTGGCTGTTCCAAATTGCCCCCGAGTATGAATGTGAATGGTTTTGTCTGCGATGAACTGGCGAGTTGTTCAGGGTGTACCACACCTTCACCCAGTGTCAGCTGGGATAGGTTCTGGCCTCCCTGTGACCCTAGTAGGATTAAGGAGTTTGGAAAATGAATGAATGTCTAGTTATTAGGCAGTTTCTTATGATTTAACCAACATGACGATTCTGTGAATCGATTCACAAATTTTTTTAAAGGATTAAGAAAATGTACCTGGGTATAAGCTCGCCGTCTCTCTCCCTCTGTCTCTGCAGCGGTTATCAGGTTGAGAATCATGTCCTTGGGAGAATTCGATAGACTAAACAGCTTTCTTCAGGACTTAAGCATCTGTCACAGATCGATTTACAAACAACTAGCATGTTGTGTATTGTGGGAATGAGAACGTATCCTCAGGACATGATGTACTAAAGGTTTACATGAAGAAAAAACTAGAAGCTCTGCTGGTGGAATGTGCCAGGATGGTAGAGCCCTTCTTTGTGACATCATCAAAGTGTGTGTAGGTGAATCACTGGAACACTCAACTTTTTAATTCATATACACTGAATATTAAGAGGAAAAGACGAACGATGTGCACGCAAACGAAGAACCCCCAACACAGCACACAAACTTATTGTTCATCAGTTCTCCCGGGTATTTTACAACATTTAAGGCACGTCCGCCTCACAGCAAGAAGGTCCTGGGTTTGATTCCCAGCTCGGGGGTTTCTGTGTGGAGTTTGCATGTTCTCCCTGTGCTTACATGGGTTTCCTCCGGGTACTCCGGTTTCCTCCCACAGTC
>JAOUQZ010000033.1:10164680-10167180 GCA_028564935.1 Neosilurus hyrtlii | reverse complement strand
GCCCCACATCTCATCAAAAGAATTCACAAGCACGGCTTAGATTCTGCTATAGAAGGATTTAGATGAGCCTAAATTACCCACAAGGGTCTTGTTGTTTAATATTATAGTGCTCACTTGCCTGGGATATTTCACTGTTCCCAATGTTTGCACCGCTTACACAGGTAATATCAGGCAGGCGGGGTGTGAGTCTATTCTACAGAAATCATTTTAGTGATGGTTATTTACCGCAATAAGAGCAATATTTGATCTTCAAGTGAAACCACAATGTAAAACATTTTCATGCAGCCAGTGCATATTTGGATAGGATTTTAACTGTGCTTTAATAACCTTTAAAAGCCATAAATATTGATTTGGATGTTTGAGAAAGCCTGTATAACGTGATAAGTGTTGGGTATCGTGTAAAAAAAAAGTGTTGAATAAAATTGATATAAACAGCATCGTTAATATTTTATTTCCCACAATTACATCAAGCCCAAAGCTAAAGTTTTGCGGCGTGTTGTTGTAAAGATGTAAAGTTTTGTAGTAGACTTTAATGATTATCACTCTTGTGATATCCATTTACTCCAATAAATAAATAATACAAATACAAAACCTCAAGGCACCAAGGAAAAGAGTGGCCTCAGCATCAACTCCCATCCGGTTGTAAATGTGGCAAGTCCTGGAGAAGATGGCACAGGACAGGGAGTACTGAAAGAGGATAGTCGATGGCCCATGCCCAGGCCAATGGCATGAGTGTGCAGCAAGCTCCTACAGGTTAAGTCATATGTGACGCGCTCCACCATAATACGGATTAAGTCGCGAGGTCGTATTTTGAGTAAGAGCAAAAGTACGTTGAAAATGGCGTACCTGGATACAAAATGCTATAATGCCAAAAATTCACCCTTAAAAACTTAATCTTCCACATGACCAAGTTCAAATATCCATAAACACAATCTATCCATGCTAAAATACTTGTTTAATAAAGGGTTTCATGTTCAAGTTGTTGTAAAACAATAGAAATATTCCCTTATTTTACTGATTTTCAATCGGCTTTTGTGGTTGCTCAGGGTATTCCCTTATTATCCAAATTCACTACCGGAATTCTCTCCCTACTTACAAAATCCCAGAAGAATTCCCCCGAACATATAACGCTAAACCAATGAGAAGCCTCAAAACAGACATGACTCGGTGTAAATAGAACTCATCTCTTGCTAGGAGGATGCTAGTACGATGGCGCTGATTGGTCGTGAGCTGGATTCGTTTGGTGTACGGATGTTCGGGAGTTTCAGATGCGGACATTCAGAAACTGGTTCTGTAACTGTAATTTGCCACAAACAAAGTGATGTAACTCAGTCCATTTTCATGCTATAATCATGTTTTATACCTCATTCTGAAACAGATTACATTCTCTTTACAAATATATCAATATCTTAGTATGTCAAATTTCCTACTTAATCCGTATCATGCTGGAGCAGGTCACATATAGACTGTTGAGGTGTGCATACACACACCAGAGGAGAAGATGAATTTTCCTTATTCTCAATTCTGACATGAAATTCTTCACTCAACAGGGGACCATAAGCTGCTAGGAGACCTACTGGTTCTGGCAGGTGCAACGCTCTACGGCATCTCTAATGTGTGTGAGGAATTCATTGTGAAGAACCTGAGTCGTGTAGAGTTCCTGGGTATGATGGGTCTCTTCGGTTCGTTCTTCAGCGGTATCCAACTGTAAGTGTTTCTCCTCTGCGTACACTTCATCCTCGCTATTGCAATTTCTTTTTTTTGTGCCAAGGCTTGAACTTGCTCTATTGGCATAATGGTATACAATTATATATAATCATATGTAATCAAAGCAGGATTTGAGAGACAAAATGCTCCTCTTGTGAGGTCTCTATGTACACGTGAGGGCCCTCTTGGCCAATCCCTGGTCAGGATGAGGTCATCCATGTGCCACATAATGGATTTTGCCTCTCAGCTGTGACTCTGCTTCCCCCTGTGGTTCTGTTTCTGTCTCAGCCAGCTGGCTCTTGCTGGTACTAGCTGGAAGCATTTCTCAACCCTGATCCAAGAGGGATTGTCTTCCTTCTTGGTTGTTCCACCCATGAGCCAGAATGGGTTATTTGAATGCATCACATTCTTTAACAAGCTCCCAGAAGCCTCTAGTTGGAGCTTAGACCACCAGCCGCTTGCATCCCCAGGGCAGCTTGCTCAATCGCTCACAAATACATCAACATCCAGATTTATGCTATATTTAAACACACCCAGCAGGTCTGTTTACCCACGCCAACTGCTAACACGTTGGCTGTAATTACACCAAAATGATGAATTTTCAAAGGATTGCTTTTAGAAATAAAGGTACTTAACTGTATGTTTCTTCACTGCCACCAAAGATACATCTTTTTTCATTTTATATAGTACAGAATATTCTGGAAAACTGTTAAAATAAGGGGCGGCACGGTGGCGCAGTGGTTAGCACGTCCGCCTCACAGCAAGAAGGTCCTGGGTTCGATTCCCAGCTTGG
>JAOUQZ010000033.1:10141444-10156030 GCA_028564935.1 Neosilurus hyrtlii | reverse complement strand
CTCGGGGTCCCCCCGGAAGAGCTGGAGGAAGTGTCTGGGGTGAGGGAAGTCTGGGCCTCCCTGCTTAGACTGCTGCCGCCGCGACCCGGCCCTGGATAAGCGGAAGATGATGCTATGCTAGTTAGATAAGATATAATAATGATTTATCACAAAGGAAAAATATACAGAATGAGTTCTTGTTTCTGCCTGTATTCCTCCTTAAAGGCAATCCCTGGATAAGAAAAATAAACCAAATTCCTGCTTCATATCACCTTAATGATGAGTTTGAGATTTGGCTTTGAGTGTATTTGTTGGTGATGAATCACTGGAGGTGACTGTCGAGTTCTCTGTGTCTGGCTTTAGGGTTGCTGTACATCGGCTTTAGTGCCTGTATGTTTGGGCTGTACAGCTTTATGCCTGTGGTGATCAAAAGGACCAGCGCCACGACAGTCAACCTGTCTCTGCTCACTGCTGACCTGTACAGCCTGTTTTGCGGCCTCTTTCTATTTCAGTACAAGGTAAGTGGGGGCTCACTGTCTCTGTGTGTGTGTGTGTGTGTTTTGGGGGTGTTTTACCGCAATCACTGTAAGAATGAGATGATAGCGTCTCTTTTTCTGCACAATGCCTTGATCAGAGTATTTTCTCTCTCCCCTGCTTTATCCTGCAATAGTTTAAAGATTTATTTATGCATCCCATCGATTTCTTATATGGTCGGGTTCTCCAGGAGTTTCACACTGCCTGCCCTTGACTCTTTCATATAGATTCAGATAAAGATGGAGTCTGTTTGCATTTCTTGAGCTTTCATCCACCAAAAGTCTGTCTCCAGGGCTTCTTTAGTCTTTGTTGTTATTGTCTTGGCATCCAAGCTTGAAAAGCTGCTTTATTCTAGATTTCCTGTAACAAAAATTCATCATACCAAAAACCTTTATGACTTGATTATGTGTGATTAATAAAAACTTAAAAAAGGATCAGATTCACTGGAATCAGAAAGCAGGTGTCAACAAAAACAAAAATATCCACGTGCGAAGCAGAGAGACGAGGAGACGCAAACGCACATTAAAATGGTTTAATAACAGAGCTTGAGGCAAACAGATACAAATCACAGTCTATGCATGTAATCAGGCACAGCCCACATGATCAGGCAAACAGTCCACCAGGGATAATCTAGAAACAGGGTCAGAGTGAACAGGCAGGCGTCTTAAACTTCTCTTGCTAGTGCTGGTTTCTTCCAGGTAATCCAGTTTTCTCCCACAACCCAAAGACATGCACATTAGTCTAATTGGCTGTTCCAAATTACCCCTAGGTGTGAATGTGAATGCTTGCGTATGTTGCCCTGTGATGGTCTGGTGTACTGTTCAGGGTGTACCCCACCCACGTCCAGTGTCAGCTGTTATAGCCACCAGCCTTCCTATGACCCTAGTAGGCTTTAGCGGCTCAGCAAATGACTGAGGGAGTAATAACTAGAGGGATACTCACAGGGTACCTCTGCCAGTCACAAATGGATTATTATACCTTTACATAGTTATAATGAAATGTCTCCCCCTAGTGGGCGTTTGACAAACATTTTGGCGCATATTAGAAAATGGGCATTTTTTGGGGGGTTCGGATTTTTTTTTTAACATGATCCTTGTTATGCCCAGATGCACGGATCACCTCCAAAATTTAATGGTTTGTTACTTGTAATGGTTTGGGGCTATACAAATCTGTGCATATCTTTTTGGCTTATCTTGCATATACATACACAACCTCGCCACCCTATTGAGCTATCAGTAAACTAGACGTTTGCTCGATTAAACATCTAGTTTCCTATGCAGTGATCATATATACACAGAGTTCTTTAAGTACGAACTGCAGTGCCCTTAAGATTAAATTGTTATCCATCCCTTCTCAATGTGATTCAAAATCAGAATACTTTATTGATCCTGGAGGAAATTGTGTCATGGAGTGGTGAATATTTAAAAAATTTTACCCCATGCCTACAGATAAATATGGTATTAGCTCTTTATGATGGGTATATTTCATTACATTCAGTGGCTATAAGGGAAAAAAATAGCTGCATAAAGGTAGTAACATATACTCTCTTCATCTGTGGAATAAATGATAGAATTCTCACTTCATCAGTTGCATGATGAAGGTTTGAAGCGGCGTAATCACTGCACAAGTCATCTGCTCACAGCGATCAATCATTCCGGCATGTCCATTATAAGCTTAAATGTGCACTGGTAATCAATTTAGATTAGTAGATGAAGTTTTAGGAACGTGATGGTGGAAATGAGGTTGAAAATTGAACATTCATTATTGCATTACGTTCATCCTTTGTTCGAGAAAGAAAAGAAAATAATAATAAAGTGCTTTTGGGATACTCCCAGTGCACGGAGGTGAAGGTCTGCTTTGCTGGACTAAAAGCAGAGCTTGGGAATAATTCATATGCTTGCCCTTTGTGTGTATCAGGGTGAAACAGGCTCGGCGAGCCTTGAGCAGAACGTTGGGTCCTGTGCAACAAGACTCAGCTGAAACACAGCTCATCCATTTCAATTCGTAGACGTTCGGTTGCACTGTGACCGTCACCTGAATGCCAAAGTTGTTCCTGGTGTGATTAGGCATTCTTTCTGCGTCTGGTTATATTGGCCATGAGCCTCATCTAAATAAAAGAGAAAAATAAGCCAGACTATTCTCACTCTAGTCCTTGGAGTGTGTTGCAATAAGACAAACCATTTTTCAGACCTCCGCTATGTCCTGAATACATATAGACCCATAAACGCCAGCGTTCTTGACTGTGGTAATAAACCGTATGCAGAAACGTGCTCAGATGTTTTTTTTCTGCGGTGATCTCAAGATATAAGTAAACACTAATTCCCATAGTAGTGTGCTGAGATGCAACTGAGGCAGTCTAGACACTGATACAGTGGAGTAAAAATTCTTCTGGCCTCTTAAACCACTTGAAACAGAGTGGTGATGTATGTCCCGTGTGCTGGCTTGGACTATTTTCTGCATACAGGCTCATATAGACTAAAGGTTTAGCATGTTAATGCTTTTACATTCATTCATTCATTTTTCTAAGCTGCCTAATCGTAATTAGGGCTGCGGGGAAGCTGGCGCCCATCTCAGCCAACTTCGGCGAAGCGGGGTACACGCTGAACAGCTCACCAGACCATTGCAGGGCCAACAATCTTGCAACCATTCATATGCACACTCACACCTAGGGGCGATTTGGAACATCCAATCACCCTAATGTTCGTGTTTTTGGATTGTGGGAGGAAACCTGAGTACCTGGACGAAACCTAAGCCAGCACAAGGAAAGCTTGCAAACTCCACACAGAAACACCCTGAGCCCTTTTGGGTTTTTTTTGTTTACAGATTTACAAGGTTTGATCATTCAGGGTCACTCAAGGTCAAGGTTAACTGTCTCGTTTGAAAGTCCATATATGGTTTCCTATTAGTGTTATATAGGAACAGGATGTCTATCAGCACTTATTTCAAAGTTATAAGCATTTACAATCGTATGACCTTTGATTTTGACCTTTCAAGGTCACTCAAAGACAAAGGGCATTATGCCATTCGAAAGTGTCCATATGATTTCTTACCTGTCTATGATTGTTTTAATTAGTCTCTGTCACTTTGTTTATGAGACACTGTACAAGCAATTATAGTTTTAACATGGGAAGTATCTATCACCAAACATTTGTGCCCTTGCTCTGACCTTGACCTTTGACCTTAACATTTCAAAATCAAATATTCTTTGGGATTCTGGTAGGGTAGTACCTCCACCAAATTCGGGGAAAATCCTTGCATGGGTGTGGTCAGGATTTTGTTCACAATGTAACAAACAAACTGGCAAACAAAGGCTGGTGATGATGATATCTCCCAGAGAAGAGAAGAGAATAAACAAATAAAAAGAAAGTCTATTACAGTGATTCATGGCAGTCCGGCAGGTCATGCTGTTGTATAGCTGCGCTGATATTCAGTACAACAACAAAAGAACCTTGGGTGTGATTTTGCTTTCATATCTCAGTTCTCTAAACAAGGAATCAATATCAAATAAGTGATATTTTAGAAACAACGAATGTTCTGTTTATTTATTCTTTTTTTTTTTGCTCTAGTGGAAATAGACTAGGCTGGCGATCTGTTCAGGGTGTACCCCGCGTCTTGCATGTAGTCGCCTGGGTCTGGCTCCAGCTTCCCCTGAGATCTTCATGGATAATCGGTATAGATAATCAGAATCAGAATACTTTATTGATCCTGGAGGAAATTGTGTGCACACAGTTGCTCCATACCGATTAAAGATAAGGATAAAAAGTCTCAGTAAGAAAAATTACAAATGTGTGTGTGTGTGTGTGTGTATATATATATAAATATATGCACACATGGATGGATGGATGGATTGGTTGTCCATACGAATAACCTTTAAAAGTTTTGTGCAGTGAAGAAGTAAATCAGCTCTATTCAAAGAAACATTGAGGTGCTCTGTCCACACACACACACACACACACACACACACACACACACACACACACAGAGCCAGAGGGAACTGTGCATGTGAGGCTTCACTACCATCAGCAGGTACATTAATATTCATGTAACCTATGAAGCTGCTGGTGGTTTTGGTTCGAAAGGTCTCCTGTTAGTTCAGGAATTCATTTCATACCGGTTCCTGGCACAAAACACCGGCTGTGATGGATGGATGCAAATACTGCGGTGGAAATGAAAGCTACAATGAGTTAGAAATCTGCGCAGGATTATGAATATGCATTTTGAGTGTCGCACTGAAAATTGATGATGCTGTGCAACAAGAAATGAAGAGTTGGCTCAGGTGTGAGTGTCGTTCTGGGGATTGCGAATGGATGGCTCAGTGGTTTGTGATGTCCTTGGCACTTCCTGCTTTCCCTCTCAGGCCGATGCGGTGAAAGGCAGGAATCGGGGCGTTGTTTGTTTAACAGTAAGTGATTTAATTTTTCAACAAAGGTTATGACCTTAAAGCTAAAAGGATGACCTTTTTTATTGTTTGCTCAGAAAATAATCTGTTGCTCGGATAGATATGTGGATCCTCTACAGCTGTGGTGTTAATGAGGCATCGTAAGCTTCGGCATGTTCACCGTGGAGTATGTCTGGTTCTTAATGATAATGTGAATGACTCTGGTGGTAATAATCATATTGTGCAGTGAGAGTGTAAAATGAACGCACTGCTGTAATTCTCCGTTCTCACCGGGACTTTAATACGGCACTTTAAATACCATCCTGACCAAATTTCCCCCTAATCATAAGTCACTTTCCCTAGAAAAGTTCAGCTGGGGCTGTTAATTATGCACTGGTCCTTTTGAACCATGGAGCCTTTTAAAGACAGTTTAAGAGCCAAACCGCTGCGTCAGTGAGGTCTGATTCGACGGTTGGTATTACAGCAGGACAGAATATTACAAAAAAATGTTCAGGATCAAAAGAAGAAAATGTTTCATACAGAGCATCTGACATTCACACTGTTCAAAATCCTATCATTCATTCATTCATTTTCTAAACTGCTTAATCCCGATTAGGGTCGCGGGGAGGCTGGCGCCCATCTCAGCCGACTCTGGGCGAGGGCGGGGTACACCCTGGACAGCTCGCCAGGCCATCGCAGGGCCAACACTCACACAGCCATTCCCACTCACACTCACACCTAGGGGCGATTTGTAACAGCCAGATACCCTACTGTGCATGTTTTTGGACTGTGGGAGGAAACCGGAGTACCCAGAGGAAACCCACACAAACACAGGGAGAACATGCAAACTCCACATAGAAACGCCCATGCTCGAGACTCGAACCCATGACCGTTTTGCTTTGATGTGGACATGATAACCACTACACCACCATGCTGCCCTGAAAGAATCCGCGTTTTTGCAAATTAACTATATTCCTTTAAAGTTGCAAGGATACATTTTTGTTTTGTTTGATTTCCAGTCTTCTGTTTCTACAGTAAGAAGGTCCTGGGTTCAAGTCTCAGGCTCGGGCGTTTCTGTATGGAGTTTGCATGCTTCCTGTCCTTGCCTGGGCTTCTTCTGGGTACTCCAGTTTCCTCGTACAGTCCAAAAACATGCAGTCGGGCTTACTGGGTGTTCCAAATTGCCCCTAGGTGTGAATGGTTGTGTGTGTGTGTGTGTGTTGGCCCTGCGATGGTCTGGCGAGCTGTGCAGGGTGTACTCCAGCCTCCTTGCGACCCTAATAGGGTTAAACTGTTCAGCAAGTGAGTGAGATGCCAAAATATACTGTTTAGCCAGAGTAATTATGAATTTCACAACGTGTTATAAAAAAAAATACACTTCCTGCTTTCTCACTGAGAGTAACATTCAGACTAAACATGAATAATATTGAGGAAAAAACAATTCAGTGAGGGGGAAGATGCCAAAGATGTCAGTTTGGTAGTAATGAACCTGCCGGCCAACTTCTTCTGTGGCATGTGACTTTGAAAAACGTCCTAGAAGCAGCTACAAACCATGAAGTGGAAGAGCTAAGAACGGCAACGACCGACACAAAGTATCAGTGGTCCAACTTTATTAGGGTTTCACCTTCGTCTCAAGGCGCTGGATGATTCAAGGCAATACAAGCCTTTATGTTAGTACCCAGTGAGCAAATAGCAATCAGGTGCACCTCTGTTTCCTTACTGTTGCTTGGAAGATTAAAAAAAAAAAACAGTAATGTCTCATCCATCAACATGGTTATTCTGATTTTCTCTCGGTCTGCTAGTATTTACCTGTTAGCACCGTTAGCATGTCTGCTTAAGCAACAAAAATGACTGAAAAATGACTAAGTCACTCTCAGGCTACTTTCATGTCAGGGTGTTTGTAGACTTCCACAGATAATAAAGATCAATAAGATCTGATAAAATTAGCTTACAACCCAAAAAGCAGAATTCATTTCATTTAAAACGCCACCGGGGAGCTTGAGTAAGCACCGGCGCGTCGGTATCAGCCTTGATCAGCATGCGGCGTGCAGAGACACTGTAATAATTCTTCAGCCTCTAAAGAAAGTACTCTCTTGAAAAATGATTACAGCGAATACTGAAGGATGATTTATGGCGAAACATTTTTATGAGTAATATTAGCATCCATATGTCTTATTGAAAATGGCTACTTGTCCGTTTTCCTTAAGTGTTTTTTTTTTTTTTTTATTACTGAAAAAAGGGTAAAATGCTTCTGTGGTTTGAATTAGACAGCAATTTAATCACAGCTGTGCTGGAATCCAGTAGAAACCTGATAAAGGTAAATTGCGATGCAATGCGACAAACCATCACTCAAAATAGGAAATATTCCTCTTCGCTAGTTATTACATTTTCTCAACATCTTCGATCTGTACAGAGCCACACAACAGGAATGTGAAAGCTTTTTCAGAGCAGCCGGCCTCTCTCGTGCGCTCTCGTCTACGTTAATACGGCTCTCGCCATAAATAAATAAAGTGCTGCAGCTTTGGATCTGTCGTCTGTTTTCTACAGTGCTCCGCCGTGATTGGTACTAATCTCTATTTATCCTGGATTGAGTGGCTTTTATTAACTTCTTGTTCATGTTTTCGGAATTTTAGTCAGCAGCAACACCGAGGCGTATTTTAGGGAAACTATTTAGTCCCCTTGTTGTGATAGGCCCCCGAGGCTGTGTATAGACAGGAAGGGAAATCTGATTTATTTCTTGTATACAATTTTCAGCCCAAGACGCTGCATTCCAAATTCGACATGCTGGAGTCAGGAAGCGTTTATGTCCCCGATTTCATCTAGAACTTGTGTGAAATGTCAATGTCTGTGTGGGCTCCCTTCACATTTTCACCCACCTCTCAAAATCATGGCAAAATTTTACCTTAAAATTTGGCTGTAAAGCAAGAGTCGGGACGGATGGCGTAGTGGTTAGCACGTCCGCCTCGCAGCAAGGAGGTCCTGGGGTCACACGCTCGGGTGTCTCTGCGCAAAGTTTGCATGTTCTCCCCATGCTTGTGTTGGTTTCCTCCAGATTTTCCCCACAATCCAGAAACATGCACATTAAACTAATTAGCTGTTCTAGATTGCCTCTAGGTGTGAGTGTGATGGTTTGTGCGTTTGTTGTCCCTGTGAAGGTCTGGCAATCTGTTCAGGGCGTACCCTGCCTTTGCCAAGTGTCTGCTCCAGTCTCTCCGCGACCCTAAAACTAACGGACTAAGTGGTTTGGCAAATAATTGAGTGAGTAAATCATAAAAAGAGGTTTTCACTTTTTTGTTGTTGCAGTTTTGCAGTGTTTTGTGAAAGGTTGCTATCAGAGGTTGAACATGTGCTGAATGTGTATTAGTAAATACTACACGGGAACGGCGCCATCTGATTGTCCCACTATCTAGGAGATAAAAGGTGTTATTCCAAGCTTGAATCAAAGCAATGGACACAAACAGTGGTTTGTCATGGTGACGGTGAGCAGGCGGCATCATCATCAGAACGCTTTAAAAATGTTAAAAATAAACCATAAAACAAAAAGAAATCCGGCTTCAGTTTGTTTTTCTTGGGTTTCCGTGTAGTAGTATATACCAAAACGTTTTACTGTATAGTGTTACGGAACACGGTTTTCTTATTTGCCTCAGGTTTGGTGGATGTCTCCATTTCGGGGACTGTTCAGCAACATCCACCTCACATTGATCGCATGACTGTTGAATATGAAGCCAGCTTTACCGCAGTGATATCACTATTTTAACAAATCAACATTATTAGCAATATCAATTTGTTGATTGTTCAGTTTTGTCAGCTGGTAGAAACACACTCTCACTCACTTGTTGGCTGAACCACCTAATCCTATTAGGGTCATGGGGAGGCTGAAGCCTGACACTGGGCGAAGGTGGGGTATACCCTGAACAGCTTGGCACACATACACACATATTCATACTTAGGGGCAATTTTAAACAGCCAGTTGGACTAATATAAATGCTTTTGGGTTGTAGAAGGAAACCGGAGTACCCAGAGGAAACCCATGCAAACATGGGAAGAGCATGCAAACTACATAGAAACGCCTGAGCTTGGGACTCGAACCCATGACATTTTGCTTTGATGCGGACATGATAACCACTACACCTATACTACTGTACCTTTTACAAAATCCTTTTGAGTTAACCAGCACATTTTTTATGACTACTAGTTTATTAGCTACGTGAGGCATTGTGATGCAATGATTTGCTTCCCGCTTGAGCAAAACATCAGTGCAAACCGACGCTCCTATGATGTAAGATTTCAATCCTGATAGGAGTGGTCCTATCCACAGCGCACGCTGACTCACTGAAGGGTTTGACAAGGAAGAAAATTATAGGTGTTGGCCTTTGCACTCACCAGACCTCAGTCATATTGAGCACCTATGGGGGATTTTTGCATGATTTGGGGAATTTCCGCCTCACAGCAAGAAGGCCCAGTGCTCGGATGTTTCTGCATGGAGTTTGCATGCTCTCCTTGTGCTTGCATGGGTTAAATCTGGGTACTCCGGTTTCCTTCCACAGTCCAAAGGCATGCACATTAGGCTGTTCCAAAATGATCTTGTTCAGATGGTTGTATTGATCTGGTGCAACACTTTAGAATGTTTTCTTTATTAACATAGACAGGCTAATGCATGTCAGAGTGTTCATACCAACCCAGGCTACGTCTGAACCCAGTCACTGAGACTTATTACTACGGGACATTTCAGAATTAGCCGTCTGATTGAAAATCGTCTTTTACACGGTGAGCTTGTGAGTTTCTGAGTTATAGACGGGGGCGTCATGGGAATTCACAGTGATTAGGTTTCACATAACAAATACCCATTCTCTTTAACTGCAAGAAGTGTGTGTGTGTGTGTGTGTGTGTGTGTGTGTGTGTGTGTGTGTGTGTGTGTGTGTGTGTGCACTGATTTCTCACACACTGACAATGTTCTTTTTTTCCCCTCAGCCAATAAAACACTCAAACAGTCCCCTTTACCATCCACTTATATGATTATAACAGAATGCAGGATTTTCAATACGTCTAAACACACCACGACGCTTTTCCTTAACGAAACATGAACATATTGTTGTTCAGCCTCACCCTGCTTCGTCCCACCACAGCATTAAATATTTACACCCTCGTTATTGTGATCAGATTCCTGTCCTGGTTATTATTCTCTTACAGCGTGAAACTGATCTGTCCCTCCAGACTGATAAAACCACTTCATGGCCTCATTACAGAGCCGAATGGCCAAAAATGGTGTCATAATCACGGCTTGCGGATTCCATTTCTGAACGTCACGTGTCCGTTCCTCAGAGCTAGGCGTGACCCTGATGCGACCCATTTCTAGATTGACACTTGAAATAGAAACATCTATAGTATAGAAGCTGTGGCTGGATTTTGCGGAGAAGAATCTGGTTTAAAAGTGTGTGTTGAGGCAACTTTCTCGAGACACCGCTATGATATTTTTTCTATGAAATAGTGCAAATGTTGGATAAATTCTTGGTGCTGTTTAACTTTTTCCGAAGCAGAAAGCTGTTTTTTCATTACAAGAGCTTTACCGTTGAGTGTATATGGCACAGATATGCTTTTATTTGGAAGTTTAGAAAACCAATGAGTCCTTGAAGTTGGCAATTTTAAAACATTTTTGTCAACTGAATCTCTTCAGGCTACGGCAGCCCCAGATAGCGCTTTCCCTTCGAGTGTGTTAGGCCGCCTCCAAATATTCACGCGCAGCAGTTCATAAAGAGGTGGGTGGCAGCATCGAATGTCACGGAGGGTGCATGTGCATGCTTACGCCCCTCCCTGGTTGGTGGTGGTTGTATGTGTTAGGGAGGGAACACTTGATGGGTGGGAATTGGATACAACTAAAATCCGATTGTCTGGCGAGCTGTTCAGGGTGTATCCTGCCTTTGTCTCATGTTGGCTGAGATAGGCACCAGCCTCCCAGTGACCCTAATAGTAGTCCAGAGTGAGAGTGATGTGTAAATGAGACAGATGGTTATTATTTTAGATAAACACACAGATTTTTAATTAAACAGTGTAGCTAAACGAAGTCATCCCCTTCCTGAACAGGATTCCTACATTTACAGCCCGAAGAATATTTCAGATCTTAGAATGTCCCGCATGTCTGAAAGTGTCTCTGAGGCTCAGTGCTGTTATTCTTTTCAGGATAGGCATCATGAAATAATCACTATGAGGGCGCCAATAATTCTGAAACCAAGAAAAAATATTCATATTACTTACACGAACTTTAAAAAAACGTCCTAATCCCAAGCTCAAAATGACGCACTGCACAAGATATTCATGTTTATATTGCAACAGTGTTGTATTCTTCATTCTGATTGGTCCAGTGTTGAGCAGTATTCGTTTATAAGGTCAAATGTTCTGTGCGAATTTTGGAAGGAGTCTCCAGTGTCAGCGCTTTGTACCAGTCAATCACTGATTATTTTCTTATAAGAGCACAACTATAGAGTATTATTCCTTACCTACACCTTTGTGTCATGCTAACATTCCTTTATTCTTCCTGTTTCAGTTTTCAGCTCTCTACCTGTTGTCGTTCTTCATCATCTTGCTTGGTTTGGTGATCTACTCCTCCTCTTCCACCTACGTGGCGCAGGACCCTCGTGTCTATAAGCAGTTCCGCAACACCGGAAATCCCGTCCCAGACACGCCCAACGTCGGGCCCTTGGAGCCTTCAGTGACCTACAGCAGCCTGGGGCAGGAGATAGAGGATGAGCCTCGGGTTCGGGTAGCCTGAGGGGGCGGAGTCTCCCGCAAGCAACCATCCACGGCCCCTCACGCAGCGTGTAGAAAGTGAATGATAATCGCAGAATAATGTATATAACCACGTAGCAAACAAGTACACTGTGATCACGAACTGTGACTAGGTAGCAGTGATCTCGGACGGTCTCGGATCCATCGTGTATAAACCTCATCGCCTCCACACGCAGCAGTTTAAGTGTTTAAGGGTCTGTGCTGACTGTTTGTGCAAAATTGTGACTTTTATTTTCCTAAATGAGCACAAAAGGTTTCAGTGTATCTGAAATTTTAACGTGCATTTTTTTTCTTTTTTCTTTTGCTATTAATATTTTCAAAGAACAAATCGGCCAAAAATAAAATGTAAAATATCAATTTTTACTCCTTAGGCTAAACTTAATGAATGAGCCAGATTTGCTTTTAAACTTTTTAGCACTGGAGCATGGAAGCTAACGTGGCTAACAAGTTAACAGGAAGCTTTATAGCCACCAGTTTAGTGCACATAATCCTCACATAGTCATCATCATTAAAACTAGTCTCATGTCTTGTGTATGTAGGTTTTGTCACTGTCTAACACGCTGGTATCTGAAAACAGTCTCAGGAAGCTGGAATCAGGCTCAGGTAGGAGGCGTGGCCTAGATTATATAGGTTGAATTGTACGATAGAAGTGATTTGTATCGAGAATGCCATACGCATTTGAAGTGTTTTAGTGTTTTCTTAATACGGACTGTTATTGTATAAAACTTTTTATGTATGAATGGTGTATCTGATACAGTTGATGTCCTCTATATGTAGATGTATGAAGTCGTGGTGCTAAAATGGTGGCTATATGCTTTATACACGACGGCATTGTTTAATCTTCAAATGTGATCGGTCAGAATGGCGTAGTGGTTAGCATGTCCACCTTAACAGCAAGAATGACCTGGGTTCGAGTCCCAGGCTTGGCGAGGGCGTTTCTGTGTGGAGCTTGTGTGTTTTCTGCATGCTTGTGTGGATTTTCTCCGGGTACTCCGGTTTCCTTCAACAGTCCAATAACATGTACATTAGGCTAATTGGCTGTTCTAAATTGCCGCTAGGTGTGATTGTGAATGGCGGGCTGTTTAAGGTGTACCCCTTTTTCGCACAGTGGTGGCTGAGATGGTTTGCAGCCCCTCTGTGACCCTAGTGGGACTTTGTGGCTCGGCAAATGACGATGATGAGTTGGACATAATTATAGTAGAGAATGAGGGTTCTGGGTTTGAATCTCAGCCAAGGAGTTTGCATGCCCCCCCCCCGTGCTTGCGTGGGCACATTAGGCTAACTGGCTATTCCGAATTACTCATAGGTATGAATGTGATTGTGAATGGTTGTTTGTGACTGTTTTAGTCCCGTGACAGACTGATGACCTGTTAAGGGTGTAACCCTGCCTCTGACCCAAAGTGAGCTGGGATTGGCTCCAGCTTCCCCCAATGGATGGATGAATAAAGCACACTTTGAGGCGTTTTTGGAAAATAGTGAATACTGGGCTGGTAAAAGGTCACATGATACAGCGCTGGTGTTTAATTTATTGATAAAACAATACATTTCCAAGGGTTCAAATCCCTCCCACATGTACTTGTTAGATACGTTAGCTTCATAAGTCCAGTGCAAAACATTTAAAACCAAACATGTTTTGGCTAATCGAGTACATTTGGGGTAAAGAGGAGAAATGTTTTCGGTTCGTTTCTGATTCCGTTTTGCTTTAATCTATTCTGAGTTACATTAGAGTATAAAATTTGTTAAGAGCCAGTGCCTTGCCATATATAGGTAATGTTGGTGAAATAGTCAACAGTGTCAGTCTCCCACTTGTCTGAGAGCATTGTGTAGATTTACTAGAAAGTGCATTCTCAGCTGAAAGCTAAAATATATTACTTATCACTAAACTAGAATGAAACACACATGTATGGGTCTCTTTTATCCGTTTAATTTTACTGCTACACCACTTTGGTTAAATGTCCATTTGAACAAACGAAAAGCTTTTTTCCCCCCTGTGTTTTAATTATTTTATTATGATATACAACACTTTCCTTTGTATTAAATATAAAATATGTGTACTAGCTTGGTTGTAATCTTGTAAAAAAATCACTTAAATGCACTTGTCTTATATTTAATTTGTTTTATGGCTGGCCATCGGCCGCGTCATAGTCCTTTGAAGTATTATCAGCGTTTGAGTAAAGTCTACGTATAAAGTTATTATTTTGAGTAAATACTTAATTTTTTTTTTGGTCATTTATGTACTTGGAATTCTTAATGTGTCTAAGTTGTCGCTTTAAATAAAGGATCTTTGTCTTAAAGCTCAACATGACTGAATGTATAGCATTAAATCAGCTGAGGAAGAACACACAGAGGCGGTATGCTAATAGAAATGACTAGGAGTTTGTTTTAGATAGATATTCTTCTGCTTTCTTGAAATGAAACATGCTGTTGTGATCACTGAGCTGTCTGCTTAAAAAGAGGATCAAACTGACAATAACAGGTGGCAGGTATTTACACAGAAAACTCATTTACTTAATAGTTCCTACTTAATAAGCCTCCACTATTTCATAAATTAAAGTATGAGAGAAGAATGGAATTAATTAAAACTCACTAATTTCACTACCAGTCAAAATCAGTGTATACCATACATGCACCAAATACATATAAAAGACAACGTGGATGTTGCTGAATAGTCAACAAACTGTCAATCCATCCATTTGCTGATGTGTAAAATCCCGTTAGGGTCACAGGAAGGCTAGACCCTATCTCACCTGACCCTGCGTGAAGGCGTGGCATACCCTGGACATGTCATTTTTTCCCCCTAGTAAGATACAGGTAAGATACAGTAAGATACAGTAATTGACAGATGGTATACTTGGTCTGTGTCCTGACGAACCAGTATAAGATTATATTCACTGATAATGACTTTAAAGCAC
>JAOUQZ010000033.1:10115843-10128839 GCA_028564935.1 Neosilurus hyrtlii | reverse complement strand
CCCCCCCCCCCCCCCCCCAAATATGTAGTGAAATGCTTAGTGCGACTGTCCAAATGTAAAGAAGACACTATCAAGCCGCAAGAACAAAAGAACAATAATTAAAATTTTACAAGAAGAACTTTACAAGGAAAATAACAATTGTTTTTTTGTTAACAAAAAAATAAAAAAACATTTTAAAGGCTTTAGGTCAGCTTAAGAAAAGGACAATAAGAAAAAATATATTGAATAATTTAAGATATACGTGTGTGATAGAATATATATATATAATATAAAAAAAATGCACTGTAGGGAAATTTATAGTCCTCAGATAGTGGACCAGTCAGAAATCACACTGTTCCCACTGTAGTATCATGAATAATGGATGTATGATGGCAGTTGTAAAAAACACAAATATATGACTCAAGCAAATATTCATATATGTGAGTAAGCAGAGGGGCGGCACTGTGGCATAGTGGTTAGTGCATTTGCCTCACAGCAGGAAGGTCCCGGGTTCGGTTCCACGGACGTCATGTCACGTAGCAGTGTTTATTTCTAGTTATATATCGGTGTTCTAAATTCTGAAGATGTTTTCGGATTGAAAGTGTCTGTTTGCTCTAGCAGGACTTGTGGCTCGTTTTTAGTGGACTTTTATTATTTTTTTTTCTTAATTACGGTTAATTTTTAAATGTCGTGTATAAAATGAAGACAGCAGTTTTAAGGTTAAGGGCGTCACGGTGGCATAGTGGTTAACACGTCCGCCTCACAGTGAGAAGGTCCTGGGTTCAAGTGCCTGGCTTGGCGTGTGGTTCGCATGTTCTTCCCGTGCTTGTGTGGGTGTCCTCGGGATACTCTGGTTTCATCCCAAGGCACGTACATTAGGTTAATTGGCGGCTGAGATGGACCCCAGCCTCCCTGCCACCCTATTAGGTGCCAGCAACCTGAGTCATGTGTACGTTTAAGAAATTCCGGTCCATGTTTAATATTTCAAAGTTCTGTGTTGTGCCATTAAAGTTCATCTTGTGGTTATTTAAATTAGTTTCACAAGCGTCAAGTGTCCAAAGACGCCGAGAGCCAAAGAACCGTGTTTATAACGTGTCATGGGTGTTTTTCTGGCGGCTCTCGTTAGTGTGGTGTGTCACGATGACAGGTTTACGAGGACACTCTGGACGGCGTGTATCTGCTGCTGAAGAGGGAGATGCAGGAGAGGCTGGTGGAACACGAGAGGTTCTGGCTGGTGGCCAAAGTGCAGATGACCCGAGTGTGTACTCTGGAGGAGACGGCGGTGAACTACGTCAACTGGAAGATGATCGAAACGCTTCCCTATTACAAGTGCGTGTGTGTTAATGGGATTTAAATATGAGCTCTGTCCCCTATAGGAACATTTTTGAGAACAAGCTTTAGAGTCTTTTAATGAGACTTCTTCCTTCAGTGGGCGCTGCGTACAGGTCGCTCGTGTTTTCTCGATAGTACTCAGAGGAGGGACTTTTATTTTTCCTTTTTTCTCCTAATAAACCTGCTGTCAACGTACTGGTGTATTTCTGAAGTTGAACACCTTTTAAGCTAATCCTAGGAGAGGGGGAAAGAGAGAGGAACACTAAAAACTATAAAAAATAAAAATAAAAAAAAGAAGACAATCAGCCAATCAAACAAGGCATGTTTTTAAATGAATTTCTTGGATATTAGGATCTGTGAGGGTTTGGATAGAGGTGTTCCGTCATGCTCAGTGTTTTTCTGCCCCGGTCCCTTTTCTCCTCCCCCTCCCCCAGGCAGGTCTTTTGAAGCGGCCAGTCGCGGCCCCGTGCTCCCACTGAGAGCTCGACAAGCTTCAAACATACAGCCTGCAGTCAGTCACAGGGCGAGATCCACAGCAAGTCCAAAGCAACCCTGTCTTTTTGAAGCACGAGGCGAATAAAACGCTGGTAGAAAAGGCTACGTCTGGGTTTCCAGCAACGTGGACGGACTAGAGTCTCTCTGCATGTCCACCTTTTTAAATGGAGATGCAAGTAATGGGTTGTGTTGAGTGTAACGCATCACCGTGAATCATGTTTTATTAGAAAACATGCAGCGAAAAGAAATTAAGGATTCATGTTGGAGTTTATTGATGCATGATTATCTTCCTATAACAGCACATCCCGCACCCTTATTCTGCTTATAGTAAGACCAAGTCCCGCCCCTCGACTTATGGGATTTTATTTCAGAGAAATATAAAGCGTTGTCAAAGGCAAATCATTTTTAAATCCTGTATGAATTGAGCCTATATACATATACAAGGGTTTTTTTTTTGTTGTTGTTATTTATTTATTTATTTCTCCCTCCCCTAATTTTAGTCGTCTCCGATTCCCACCTCTCAAATGTTTCCTCCCTATCGCGTACGACCACCACAAACCAGCGAGGGGCGCAAGCATGCACATGCACCCCCTCGTGACATGTGATGCTGCGTCCTGCCTCTTTACAAACTGCTGTGCATTCACATTTGGAGGCGGCATAAATCACTCGGAGGGAAAGCGATGTCGGCCCCCTTCGTACGTATGAGCTCACAGACGCCCATGGATTGGCTGGTGATCGCTGTTAGTAAAGAGGGCATGTGCCATCCCTCGCTCCCGTGGACTCCTAGTCGTAGGTGGCTGTGGCATCAACCTGGATTTCAACTTGGTTCTGCAGATTGATCGACACGCCACGCGGGAGCCTAAATGAGGGTAGCGAGGCCCAACAGTGCCAAATGGCCCAACAATTGTGGTACTGCGAAATGAACCCAGATCAGTAACCCATTGCCTTGCATCCACTGAGACACCACTGCCAAAGACTTGTACTTACATGGTTTGATGGTACACTGTGACTTTATTAGAATTAAAATGAAACGGTTGGTGTCAGTGATGTGTGTCGGGCCCTTAGGTCGTGGTTATACCCCTTTATTCTGCTGAAGTAGGAACATGCACTGTTCGCTTGTGTTCTAACTTTTCCATTCACTTTTATTCACAAATAGTGTTAACCTACAGGACGTGTATAAAGGGCGGGGTTATGGGAACAAAAACATCAATTTAGGACTTTTTAGGATTAATTGTTTGTTTGTTTGTTTGTTTGTTTTTTTAACCATGTGAAAGTGGTGATGAAAGCATGTAAGAGTGCGTTCTGGATTGTTTAGGCTGTATTTGGTGTCGGGTAACGGCGTGTACCTGCAGCACGTGCAGGGTTTCCTGCGCAGGAAGAGAATGCTTCATACCTGGATCTACCTGGAGGAGAACACCTGGCTCAGAGAGCTGCTCCCTGATGAGCTGTTCACACTGCTGGAGTTCGACACCAAGATCTCTCAAGGTACGTCCACAGAGCTCTGAGCATCAGCACACCATCCG
Source organism: Neosilurus hyrtlii (assembly GCA_028564935.1). Lineage (NCBI taxonomy): Eukaryota > Metazoa > Chordata > Actinopteri > Siluriformes > Plotosidae > Neosilurus > Neosilurus hyrtlii. Next base: position 10,125,510 of record JAOUQZ010000033.1, on the reverse strand, counting down.
GGGCGCCCCGTTCAACCTGTCAGTCACGGTCGAGTTGCAGGGTCGGGATGAATCGTGCTGAATATAGATGGAAATGAGCAGCGTTGGTGATGTGCAGGTCTAGACCTGCCGGAGTGAAAGGAACACCCGTATGTACAGGATGGTGTTGATTCTGATCTACAACCTCCACTTTATATATATATATATATATAATATGAAATTAATAATTTCTGATTTAATACCCACTTCGCTGTGATTAAATATTGTGAAGATCATCCAATGGGATCAAAAACCTTCAAGTCTAATGAAGTTTGGTCATGTGGTTCTGAAACGATATTGCGCCCAACTTTTCACCCTCGTTTTTGAACTCCCAGCCGCCCTCCCCTGCACATAACTTTGTCGTCGTTATTTAGCGTCAGATCTGATGTCTGTTCACGTGCGGTGTGAAGGTAGTCGTGCCGTTTCGCTCCCGAGCCGCTGCTGGGCCGAATTGCGTGATATTAATTGATCTCTGAGTGATGCCGGTGGTTGCTGAACGACTGGGAGGGATTCGTGTCCTGAGGGTGAACCGTAAAAAAATAAACAAGTAAATGAACAAGTCTGACCTCATTCATCCACGCCTGTGTACGAGACATTCATCATGTGTGAGATGCGACTGAAGTCATAATTAGGATTTATAACGGTCTGCTGCGCAGGACTCCGGCCTTCAGCCGTGGTCCTGTTCGTCACTGCACCATTTACTGAGGTTCACGCCTTGTTTAGTGTTTTTATAAAAATGCAAACATTCACAGTGTGTTCGGTGCAAAAAGTAAATTCTAAACACTGAAGACCTGGTTTGGTGTCTGATTCCTGCTGCTTTTTTGATTGAAGCTGTAAGGCTGGGAAGCTAACGACTAACTTGTGCTTCTCATCTTAAACTCCTTAACTGTATTATATTAAAATCCATTTAAAATTTTATTAGGTTCAAGCAAAAAGGTTTATGGTATCAAGGCTGCGGAGAGGGGCGGGGTTTACGCTAGCAAGCCATGAGGGATCCAGGGTTTATGCTAGCAAGCAGTGGAAAAGTGTTTTGTTAGGTGTATAAAGGATTTTTAGTTGAGTGAAAGGTTTGGCTGTTTTTGAGACCTATGTGAACTTTAGCTGTGTAAAATGTTTACATTTGTAAAGGATTTTATACAAAATATCTATAGCTGTATAAAGCTTTAATATATTATAGCTATATGAAATGGTTAGCTGTGTAAATTTAACGAAATCTTTTATATATAGCTAAACTTTATTCAGCGATGCATTTTATTAATGTAAACATTACTGATAAAACTTTTCTAATGTTCAGTTAAAGGTTTAATAAAAGCTCAGTGAAATGTTTTGGTGTGTTAACAGGTAAGAAGATTTAACTGTAAAGTTGATGTTATTAGATTATATATTTTTATTTCGTAAGACGCAGGAGGCTGCAGATGAATGTAAATATTTGCAGGCTGGAGGACAGAATTTCTGCACTGAGGAGGAGGAGGAGGAGAAATCCTTCCTACCATCTTGTTGACAGTCCGGTTGTGTTTTTGAACAGGGAGTTTACACGGCGCCTCAGTGAGCGCTCGGCTCAGCCGGCTCATCTGGCTGTACCTGCACTCAGGTGAGCAGCTCTACATGGAGGGAGTGAAACAGACGGTGCTGGAGTACGTTCACGCACGACTGGCCATCAACGCCAACGTCCTCTCAGCAGAACTCTGGCAGTCCGGCCCCAGGCCTTCGTCTCCGTGACCTGCCCTGCGCTTCAGGTGGATTCTCATTTTACCTGTTTGTTTTTTTTTTTTGTTTTTTTAAACAGGACCGTGTGTCTGGTTTTAGAGTCATAATTTTTTATTCGTATTTATACATTTTTAAAAAAGACATTTTATGGCTCCTGTATGTTGGCGTGTAGTTTTGGGACTGTAGCTGAATTTTAATTGACGATGGATTTGAAGTCACAGACATGTAAATATTTTTAGGAGTATAAATATGACCGCTCATGTTGGTGAGTGGTACCGGCATGTATCTTCTGCTTTTAGTATTTTGTTTGTTTTTGGTCAACCAAAATGTTTACAATTTTTTAAAAAGTTATTGATTACACCATTAGTCTCAGACCGCATATTTTTCTTTATTAAGTCACATTGAATAATCCTGTGACTATTAAAGTCCCTTTCAAATTGAACCCATCTGCCACTGTTGCTTTATTGCCAATCAGAAACAGCATCTTTGTCTCAGCATTTTTAAGGGTCTTATTTATTTTTTTTTTTTTAAGTGTTGAGTTAGTAGACACTGACAGTTCTGTTAAGTTCCCTTAAAACAAATTACTAAAATTAAAAAAGGCGCCAAAGATGAAACACATTCCCTTTCTACAAATACCGTATCCATCACTCTGATATATAGACAGGAAACGGGGCAGTGGTGGCTCAGTGGTTAAGGCTCTGGGTTATTAATTCAAAAGGTTGTTGGTTCAAGCCCCAGTACCACCAAGATGCCACTGCTGGGCCCTTGAGCAAGGCCCTTAACCCTCAGTTGTTTAGTTGTATAAAATAATGAAAATTGTAAGTCACTCTGGATAAGGGTGTCTGCCAAATGTTCTAAATGTAAAAACATCACCAAAATAACACTTCTCTTTAAAATACAACAGTAACGGTCCATCCCTAAAACTCAAACATCTCTTGCCAAACAAAAGAATGAGATGAACCCCATCAGAAATGTGAAATATTCAAACTGGATCAAAAACATCATACGACTATCTGTAGAAAAATATTTTCTTTATTCTCTGTACAAATAGAAAGCAAACATTTTTTTTCTTTTTTTTAATGTTTTCCATTAAAAAATACAAATCAATACTTTTTGTAAATGTACATAAATAGAGCTTTGGCATTGTGGAAATCCGAGCTGAGAGACTAAAAGCTTAAGAGCCGAGCGTGTGGTAGGTGTGGCGCACTGAAGCCAACCAGCGGCCTCCGGCACACGGCGTGATCGCAACCGGCCATGACAACCACGCACGCCCCGCCCTGTCACACACACTCACACACTCCTCGAACATGCAGCACACACATCAGGTTCCTTATCACCTAACCTGAGTAGAAATCTGCATTGTTTGTGCCTATGGCTTCAATGGGTCACGATGATCACACACACGTGTTTAACTTGAACTCTGCTGCATAGATTTATAAAGGCACAGGAAAGCTGATGTCTACTGATTTCTATGCTGGTAAATGAGGTTGCATAGCACTTTAGATGTCCAACCAGCTTCAGAGACTTTCTGTTCCTGCACAAACTCCATCTGGAGAAATAAAACACTAACCTAAAAAATACCCACACACATCACATATACCCATAAATGATGATGCTAATATCGCTCGCTAGGAACTTTAGCAGAAACAACATTATAAATAAATATCCAAAACAAAAACATTCAATGTCCAGCAACAGCTGTTGTGCACAGGTTGTCATGACCGTTTCTTCTTCTGTCATTATAGTACAGAGAATAAGAGAATCCTATACAGGGTCAAAAAAACAAAACAAAACATGACGACATTGGGGAAAAAAAAAAATCCCTTTCTGAAATGAGAACACGATGCGATTTCACCGTACGGGTGGCGTCTTTTAACACTGTCGGCTTTATATACCTGAGAATCGTGTTTAGGGTTTTTTTTTTTTTTTTTTTTTTGCATTGTCGTTTATAGGGTAAAGTTTGAACTGTAACACAACTCCGCAATTCTGTCGAGTATAAAATCTCATGTGCCATGTTTCTTTCCTTTAAAAATCAAAAAACAAAAACATCTCAGCCCTCTCGATACAAATGATCCTTATAGAAGAATGTGAAATCTACTGCAAATCAAAAAGTTCAGTTTAAAACTGATACCTGAATTCCAGTACAGTTATCATTCACTGTGCCCCAGTTATTCCTCCAGGGGTTCATTTATCATGCACGTGTCTCTGAGGCTGGATCATTTATATCGGCCTGTTAGAAAAAGCAAGATGACAACGGTATAAAAACAGGAAAAAAAAAAAATGACTCCAATGCATGGTTCTGAATGGAAGACCACTGGATCACTACTGTGTGTGTGTGTGTGTGTGCGCGCGCGCGCAATATGCTGCGGCGTCGACCTGCGACCAGCAGCGCTCTATGGAGGAGATGAATTAACGTCTTTGGGTGAGTCTTGAGGATCCGTCGCGGTTTGGGCTTTGGAGATGTAAAACAATCGGCGAACTCACTGGAACATCACAAGGCACTTGATGGAGCAGCATGAACCACTTCACACACACACACACACACTTTTCCACACTGTATTTGTGTGTGCTGTAGCTCTCCTTGCATTGCTGTGATTTCTGAACGCCTCATCACCGTCTCGCTCACTTCCTGTATTTTCTGGAGTACGATCCCTCCCCCCCCTCCCCCTGTAAGTGCGGCGAGGTAACTAAACGTGCAGTACGCGTATTAAAACTCAGCTGATACGTAGTGCTGTAGTCATGGTGACCACCATGTGAGACTTGCGGCTACAAACGTGGAAGTTGGCATTATTACATACGCCACCGATGAACTGAAATACAGCGCGATTAAAAATGTAAGTGGACAAAGCGAGGTACAGCCGGACAACATTTAGAGGGCTGCTGCGCGTGGTGTAGTCCAGAAAATACGCTAACGTAATGACGTATGGCCTTTTCTACAGTCCTAATAAATACACAATAAGAGCTCGGAAGTGGAGACGAACACACAGCTTCAGAGACGGTGTAAACTCGATTCACAGCTTGGTCCAACATTCAGTAGTCAGACGGGGGGAAAAGTTCTCCGTTCCCTTTTGTTGGTGAGAGTGAAGCGGGGGGGTCAGCGCTCACTGCGTCACACAGTTCTCCCCCATGTCCTGCGCGTAACGGTCGGAGATGATGGTGCGCAGGTCGTCGATGTCGTTCCGCAGCTGATGCACCTCCAGCAGCTTGGCCCGCAGTCCGTCCTCCACCGGCGGCTTCTCGCTCTCGTCGGACGAGCAGGTCATGGCTGGAACGGAGGGAAAAGATTTTATTAAACATGGACACGGACAGTTGTCTGAAAGAAATCTGTACTCCGAGCCGGAGCTAAGAGTTTAGCACTGTATGTATATATTTATATATATAGTGTGTGTGTGTGTGTGTGTGCGTGTGTGTGTGCATGTACGGTGGCGTGAACTCGTGCAAGTTATCAGTGTAGTGATTACATTTGATGCCCAGCAGCAGTGCCAGGTTGGGTTCTTTGCCCTGTGCTCGCTGGGTGAGAATGCTGCACAAAGCCTTCAGGTCCAACAGACACAGAGACATTTCCTTTAGCAGCGAGCCTGCTTCCTGCAGCATGGTGCCGTGATCCACATGGTGCTGCTTCTACACACACACACACACAAGAACGTTAAAATGCACACGATAAAGGAATAGGTACTGAAGTGATGCTATAAATGCGCTTAAAAGGAAATGAAACCTAATAAAAGCTCATGTGCACCTTTCCATATACCTTTTTTTTTTAACCTTTTTTAATAAAACTGAGCAATAACTCTGCACACAGGGGGCACCATTGTAATGTGAACATGATGATCTTGTCTCTGTGGCAATACATAACTAATTTGCATATGAATACAGAGCATGAATACATTCTTTAATATTTTCACGCTTGTTTTAATCAATGGAATCAGGATCATGTATGAATTGAAGTGCCTAGTTTACTAGTTTATATCTGATTAGTTTAATATCTGTATACTGTCATTACTGCCATTACTTGCCTTAAATGAACTGGGGGATTCAAGTCCTATTCTCGAAAATCCTATTCGACTTCAAAAATGTATGCAAAAACCACCTGATCATGAAAATATACATATGTTTGTGTGACAGGAGAATTTGGAAAGCTTCACTTTTATTTCACTTTAAGGATGCCACAAACAAATGGAATTAAAAAAAAATAAAAAATCACTGTGTTGTTGGTAGAAGCATTAATGATTTGGCAGCATTTCTGCTCTAACACTTTACCTCGTTATCGTTGACATGGATGTAGACTTGTCTCTAAATATTTAACCGTCTCGAGTGTGTGTGTGTGCGTGTTCTTAGCCTGTGTGAAATTAGACACACAGGTGTGTGTGTGTGTGTGTGTGTGTGTGTGTGTGTACTGAAAGAGACTGCTGTTTGAACACCCTTTTCTCGGCAGGTGAAATGTTTTGAGACGTTCAGACGCAGAGTTAGTAAGCTGTGCTGAAGTTCATGGTGCTGCGGTGAGCCGGCACCTCAGGTTTTAGTGTGGTGGTGATCTCAGTTGTGCTTAATGATCACTGTTACCACTTAAAAAGATACTGAAAGACTAACCATCACCCCACAGACTCTCCAGATAACACTGATAGGAGGAGCGTCCCTATGACAGGTGTATTTGTAGAAGAACTGTACACCTGTTTTCATGGCCATGGGGCAGACTTGTTTCTTTACGCACACGGTGTTTAGGCTGATTGAATGAAGTACGAGGCTCTGTTTTCTCTCACTCAGTGAGCCACTTTAGGGCGAGAACAATCTGGACCGATACAACTGGAACACTTGTGTGTATCAGACGCGTTTGATTGCATTGAGAAAGTGAATCTGTGACTTCAGATTTGACTCTACATGCAGCCGTTCTCCATCCTGAGCTGATGGCGGCAGCAGCAACAGAATCTACCTGGGGCTCCAGTCACTTTTAATCCCGCCCTCAGAGGTGAGGTGAAAGGGGAGGAGTATGAAAGTATTTTTAAGGCAACCTCCTTTCTGAATGTTATGGAAAACGTCCCGACCTTATGTGTTACTAGACTGTTTAAAGCAGGAGTTTCAACAGAATGTACAGAGGATGAAAAGTGCCATGTGTCCACCATCAGCTCAGGACGGACTCCTGTATTCAATTTATTACATCTTTAAATGGCCTCCTCAGTGCTTAATATAATAATAGAACTCTGAGTTGTTGGTGTTTGGGTGAATATATGATGGTTACATTATTTCTGTGCCTGTGGTTTTCTTCTTTTTCACTATATCTCTCTGATTATTAAATGAACTGCAGCAGTGTGCTTCTATGTTGGAGCTTTAGCTTAAGATTACAGTAATAAAAGGTGGAAAACTGCTGTAGGAAGTCGTGCCAGGACTCGTCTGTACCTGCTGGACGCTCTTAGACAGTGTCTCCAGGTCCTCCTCTCTTTCTACGAGCTGCTTATGGAGCTCCTGTGTGAGGGCTTTCTCTTTCTGCAGCTTCTTCTCCAGCGCCTGAGAGAGATAAACATGTCGAGAACGAGATGACATTCATTTCAGAGTACACTCAAGCGGCACCTCTCCACGTCCACGGTGCTTCCTCACACTGATTACTGGCGGTGCTTGAGATGGGCCCGGCTCTCGCCAGCTGTGTGGCCGTCCGCGTCATACTGGCAGAGGAACTTAAAAATTCCAGATGTGTTCCAGTTTTAATTAAATGAAATAAGAAACACTGATAGCGAAAGATGGCTGGGCGAGATTTTTTTTTGGATAAGATCACACGCGCACACACACACTACCTGTGCAGTGTGTGAGATGAACACAGTGTTGTCAGGGCTGCAGCTGCTTACCGTTAACTCCAGCGTGAGTCTGTCGATCTGCTGCTTCTGGCTGTCGATCAGCTGAAAACGGAGAACATCATCATCAGAATTTACATTTATATTTACAGTTATAATCAAAAAGGTGTGTGTGTGTGTGTGTGTGTGTGTGTGTGTGTGTGGGTTATTCAGTGCACTTTATGTGTGTAAAAGAGAGAGTCAGCTGTTGCGTCCTCCAAAAGAAAGAGAAACTGTTCCGCTGGCACTGAATTAAACCCATGAAATAATAAAAGGGATTAAAGTTTTGATCTTAAACTTGAGTTTTTTCTTCTTCTTTGGTTCTGCATGTGTGTGTGTGTGTGTGTGTGTGTGTGTGTGTGTGTGTGTGTGTGAGTGAGAAAGAGATGTGCTACCGTGCTGTTGTGACCCTGCTGTGCCAGGAGACGCGTGTTTTCCCTCTCCAGCTGCTTCAGGTCCAGCATGGGCAACCGTACGCCATCCTCCAGACACTTCTCCACCTTCTCCTGCAAACTGGGTAGAGGTCAGACAGAGAGGAGGGTCATATCACACTCACCTATTGAAACAACTAAACAACTAAATAAATGGTGTGCTGCTCTGGGTGTGTTTCTTCAGTACTTCGGAAGGACCGTTCTGATATTTAATTTTTGCATCCACACACACACACACCTCTGAACGGCAGCCACTAGCTCCTTCTCCCTCTTGGCTTGTCTCTCTATGAGCGCGTCTTTCTCCTGCAGCCCAATCCGGCTCTCCTCCAAGCTCCGCTCCAGCTCCGTCGCTGTGTCCTGCAGCGTCTTTGCCTTCGACTGTACCTCCTCCAACTGACACACACACATACAGATAATTACACTACAACCATAAAATCTAATCATATTAAAGTTATATGAATTAATTGAATGGATGGATGATTGATAGATAGACACAGATAGATGGACAGACAGAGATAGATGGAGCCAGACAGTCAGACATCAGATAGATAGATAGACAGACAGACAGATAGGTAGGTAGGTAGATAGAGATAGAATAAATAGATAGGTAGACAGATAGATATAGATAGAGACAGACAGACAGATAAGATAGACAGACATATAGAGATAGACAGATATATCTATAGATAGAGACAGACAGACAGATAAGATAGACAGACATATAGAGATAGACAGATATATCTATAGATAGAGCCAGACAGACAGATAGCTAGATAGACATAGATAGATAAATAGATATAGATAGATAAAAGCCAGAAAGATACAGATAGATAGGTAGAGATACATAGATATAGATAGACAGATAGAGCCAGACAGACAGATAAGATAGACAGACTGATAGATAGATAATGCAAAATGCATGACGTAATGTTTTTTGGGGTTTCATTTTTTTTTTTTTAGTTATGTCTGGTCTCCCTTTTTTAATTTTCAAGGCAGGTTTCAAATTAAATGCTGAAGCGATTACTGAATGACTAACACACACAACCGTCTTTATCGAAGATATATATAATTAGGGATGACCACTGACTCAACCTCAATAAAGACAGGAAAAAAAAAATCTGATGAGTCCTGTACCAATCTCTCCCCTGCCTGCAGGATACAGTGAAGCACGCTGTTTTATACTGCCCCCTGCTGGCTCAGATTTCTAATCTACAGTACCGTGTTATGGTGCGGGTCCTTTTAAGCCACTTAGCGTAGTTTACCGGACCGCTGTAAGGTCCGAGAGCGCTGATTAGCGTATGGGTTAAATCGTCCTGTCACTGACCGCATGTTTTTAACAAGAAATATTAATTCCTCTCAGCCTGCACGCGTTACAGGACACAGTGATGAGGATTTAATCGAGCGTGAGCAGATTGTCCATAAACAATAAAGACGAGCATGTTGCTGTCACATTAAAGGCTCTTTAATAGGCGTGTTAGCACAGCTGAGGGGGACAGGCGCTCTGGAAGCGATGTTTATTAATACATAAGTGTGTTCATTACATTTTAATCAACTAAACTCACTGCTGGAATCCGTTTAGGGATTAATAGTGGGTGGTTTTGTGTGAAGATGTGCTGGAACACGTATGAAAATCGTCTCGAAGCTCGGAGCACAGAGGGTACAAGCGCAGCACGTGTTCCTGTACATTCATAA
>JAOUQZ010000033.1:10095947-10111922 GCA_028564935.1 Neosilurus hyrtlii | reverse complement strand
ATATATATATATATATATATATATATATATATATATATATATATATATATATATATATATACACACACATATATATAGTATGTAATGTCACAATATTATTAATACTGTAAAGTAACGTTTCGTTATGTAATATGATAGTATATAGTATGTGATTTTATTTTATGCATCGCTGCACTGTAAACCGTTTCCTTAATTCAGGGTTACATGCCAGAATTTCAGTGAAGGACCTGAGACTCCCTACAGCAGTGCCTACTCTGCACACTGTTCTCTCTCTCAGAGGAGCCTACAGATGAAAAAAACGGCACCCTGGGCCTAAATATGTAGTCAGGATTTTTACTGTGATGCCAGCAATTCACTGCATTTAATAATCAAGACGGCCTGCAGCCTGGAATTCTTACGCTAACTCATGCTGTGACACCAAACAGGAAATGGTTCACATACATCATGCAATGCTTTTCTGTTTATTTAGAGTATTTGCGCAGTTCCAATGATATAAATAGGTCATTGTACAAACTCAAGACCAGAGGCACAGTGTACTGGAATGCCGTCTTGTGATCAGCTATTATTTTATTCCTTAGTTAATTATTTTGTTAATATAAATGATCACAAGCAAGGAAAATGTTCTATTGGATGGGAAAGCGCTGTTAGTGCACAATGTGTAGTGTGCGCAACGCCCATATATATATATATGTGTGTGTGTGTGTGCGCGCGCACACACCTGCTGAGCCTGTGTGTGCACCTCGTCCAGCGAGGGCAGATCTGCCAGATATTTCTCCAGAGTCTCGATGCGCTGCTGCTTTTCCTGATTCTGCTCTTGCTCTCGCTGACATTTCTTCTTTAGACTGCTGATGTAGCGATCGCGCGTTTTCATCTAGATCACACAACACACACACTTTCAATTTTGCGAACCATCATCAAATCCAGATAGTCCTCTAAAGGTAACATTCTAGGAACGAGACACAAACTAAAAAGTTCAGCTGATGATATGACGCGTGTTTTCTTCACACAGACCTTCTCCTCCAGCTTCTTGATGTCCTCTGTGTACTTCTGTGTGTTTTGCTTGAGGAACTCTTTGAGGTGGATGACCTCGAGCTCGGAAGAGGCCAGCCTGCGCGCCAGCTCTCCATTCTCGCAGCACAGTGGCGTTTGAGAGCTGTGTACGGACGATGCAGGGCTGTCCAGAGGGCTCTCCTGAGGAGGAACACCGAGACACAACGTCTTTAATGCCATCTCTGGTCAGAAGGACGTCACATTTACATGGCTAATGAAGTACCTTTGCTTTAATATTTGTATACGGGTCGTCACAGCGCCCTCTCTGGTTCTGGAGGACCTGCTGTGCCCTTATCTCATTTTCCCTGATTCTGGCATGGAGCTGCAGGATCTGCTGCTTTTGCCTGGGAAATACAGAGACATGAACGGAAAAAAAATTACAAATGATTTTCTTATTTATGCCCCTTTAAAGACGGACAAATGTATCATAATGCATAAATACCACAGCTCAACAAAAACCATTCCTTTACATTTAATGAGAATTTAAAAAGGGGCGGAGCGGTGGTGTAGTGGTTAGCACGTCATCATCCCACCAATACAGTCCTGGGTTTGAGTCCCGGGCTCCACAAGGGTGTTCGTGTGCAGAGTTTGCTGTTGTTTCTCAGAGCTTAGATGGGTTTCCTCCATGTAATCTGGTTTCCTCCTTCAGTCCAAAGACATGCACATTACATTAGGCTAAACTGCCTGTTCCAAATTGCCCCTAGGTGTGAGTGTGAATGGTTCGGCAAATGAGTGAGTACGCGTATAGACACACTTAAAAATAATAGTGTTTTTTTTTTCTTTCTTTCCCTCTTTTTTTTTAACTGCAGTTCAGGTTGTATCCATTAGGGGGCGGTGATACATTGATAGTCTGCACATCTGAAATAACATCCGAAGTTCTTACCAAAACTAATTTTGATCAGAAATTTAATTACATGAGCTGAAATCAAGGATAAACTAAAATACTGAGCTGAACAGCAGAATGTTTAAAGCCACAGTTTAAATGAATATATCAACAATAACCCCATAATAACCTGGAGTTATACAGTCATACCTGTCTGAGTCTTCCACTGACAGAAATAAAATAACACAAGAACAAAAACCCTGTTCAGCTCCTACACTCCTCGATCCACCAGTATGAGATCTCTGCTTCCCATTCCGGATTTCGGCGGCATTTTTCCTCGACAACAATTTTGATTTGTTTAAAAACAAACAAACAGAAACAAAGAATGCAAATGTGATCATTTAGGTCACATGACATTTTCTGGAAGTCTTATGTTTTAATGAATCTAAAAACCTACTAATTTTAGAGAAGGTTGCACCTGCAGATCAGAGAAATAAGGCGGGGCTACACATGCACTCCCACCCCCAACCCTAAGCATAACACTTGTGTATCACTAGCCCTCGTATATAGGATGAGGTTACACATGTAGCCCGGTCCATAACTGCAATTTAAATTTAAAGTTCACTAATAATGGTGGGCGGGACATTAATTCTCGCCTCTGTGCTGCACGGATACCAAAGTCAAAGATAAATACTCGAGTAGCCAAACTTATTCCGACAAGTTCAGGATGTTCCATTATAACCAAATTCTGATCAAGACTTTCCCAGAAATTAGGAGCCGTTTTGATCATCATGACGATGTTTGCTTGGGTTCAGGAACAAAACTCTGGGTTCTTTCTGAGAACAGGTGTATTTATACTGTCTGAGATCATATGACACTTTCAGCAGGCACAGATCGACTCCGTCCAACCGATTTTGTACTTCTTGATGCCCCACATCTGATTTATGAGTATTATGTACTTATTAGTAAATACTTTTGTACACTGGATTACTTTTAATCAATCTTAGAGCAAAGTCGGCTTCAATTTGAGATTATTCTACAACAGAACACGGAACGGTTCAACCGGGTGAATACTTACACAGGCCACTATATATAGAACTTGTGAACGCATACTGTCTAAAGCCTGAAAATGACCATTCGGGCAACGGGGGATGTTTCTTAACTATATTATAGTAACTACAGCGTATATACAGCTCTATACACCCTTCCAGGAATTTATTACTACATATTAAAAGTGCAGCTCAGGGATAAAATCCTCTCATATTCCCTCAGATGTGTTCTACATGACATCATCGATTTAACGAAGATCTGGGGATACAATGGGGAAACGGATTCTGGCTGCACTACTGGTATGACATCATTGTGTGTGTGTGTGTGTGTGTGTGTGTGTGTGTGTGTGTGTGTGTGTGTGTGTGTGTGTGTGTGTGTGTGTGTGCTGTGACAGTGTCAGTTTAGGGGCTGAAGCAACTGTGGGCATAGGTGTGTGTGTATGTGTATGTGTTTAAAATGATTAAAATTAGGTACAGCGTAGCATTAATTAGCTTCATTAATAGCTTTTCAGTAAAAGGCTTCACAAGGATAGCAACACAAACAGGAGTGTTAGTGTGTACCAACTTGCTGAAGGTCACGCAGCAATCATGAGCGCACATACCTTAGCACGCACACTGTCACGTCAACACACCGTCATTTACTCTCTCACTCTCTCGCCATCACACACACACACCTGCATTCATGCTAAAATGCTAGCACGCTACGATATTTTAGGGTCCCTCGGTTCATTTCATTGTCTTCAGTCGGAGCCTCTGACATTTCAGTAAGTGCAGGGAGTAGATTAAGGCTCACCTGTCGATCTCCAGCTCCCGCTGTCTCAGCAGCCCTTCCTTTATCTTCACCAGCGTGTTCACGGGGAGAGGAGTTCCGCCCAGCATCTGCACAACACACAACACCACAATTCCATTACATTATAGGAAACACCCCCAATTCAGAACACACCCTGTCTACTCCAGGCACAATTACTTATTGTTACTAAAATCATTTGAATTAGTGGTTTCCGAACCTTTTTCCATTGCTACTCCTTTTTAGGGATAAAAAAAATTATGTCACGCAACCCCCAAATATGGCAAAGCCTCAGATCTGACTCTTTCTTTGCAGCATCCAGGAGTCGCCACTTCACTGCTGAAACTGAGACTGGTGTTTTGCGGGCACTGTGTAATGAAGCTGCCGGTTGAGGACCTTTCAGATGCATTTCTCAAACTAGAGACTCTGATGTACTTGTCCTCTTGCTCAGTTGTTACTATCGTTCTATCCTGGTTGGAGCCAGTTCTGCTGTTTCTCAGAAAAAATATGGACTGATGAATCTCAGAAGAAAGTTTTTTTTCCCCCCTGGCCTTTTTAAATCAATAATCAAACCCACAAATGCTGATTCTAACCTAAAGAAGGCAAATTCTGTTGCTTCTTTAATCTGCACAGCAGTCTTCATCTGTGCTGACATGACTGCACAGTGGTTTTCTAATGATCAGTTATGCTTTTAATATGATAAACTTGGATCAGCTAACACAATGTACTTAAAAATGGGCCTCTGCAAGTCCATCCACTACATTAACAATGTCAAGACTGTCTTTATTATTATTTTTACCTTTTTTTTAACTGAAAAAAGTGTGTTTCTTTCAAAAACAAGGACATTTTCATGCCACCCTAAACATTTGCATGGTGGTGTGTGTATACACACACACACTGTATTATACACATATACAGCAATCTATTAATATTATTAAATTTAAGACAGAAGAAAAATACTAAAATTTTAACATTACACTGTTTTTTCTGTAATTTATCACCGATGCTGGGGTTCTGTATACAGAATCAGGGGGAGATGAAAGACGGATGTAATGAAGGTTAGTGCTGTGGTGCTTTCGCCATGCTGGAAATGACTGAAGCTTAGTCTGAACTGTGTTGCGAGGAGCAAACAGCAGCAGATCCGTTATCCCCAAACAGCTGAGCCCAGGACTCGTGTCTCATGTTACCACGTAGTACAGTGATGTGATCCTCAGTCTGGATCCTTTGGTTTAAGAGCCGTTCAATGCAGTATTTAAAAATAACTACGACAAAAGTAACTGTATCACTTAATATATCCGTTGTAAATATTGTAATGCCAACCGTGAGATTTAAACACCAGGTTACACTGTAAAACTCACAAAGAAACCAAATTTCACGATTGTGTGAATATTTGATTGGTCTGTGTCATAATTAGGGAGGTGACTAACTAGCTATGGCTCATTTATGTTCTCTTGTTTAGCTAGATTTTTGTGTAAGACTGGTGTATCCCGCATTATCTGAAGCTACGGTCGTTCTTATTTCACCATTAGAACAGTCCACAGTGGTGTTGTAGTGGTTAACAACGTCCGCCTGACAGCAAGAAATTCCCGGGTTCGGGTCCTGGGCTCGGGGAATTTCTGTGTGGAGTTTTCATGTTCTCCCTGTGCTTGCAAGGGTTTCCTCCGGGTACTCGTTTCATCCCGCAGTCCAAGACTTGCCCGTTAGGCTAACTGGCTGTTCCAAATGGTTGTGTGTGTGAGTTGTCTTGCAATGGTCTGGCGAGCTGTTCAGGGTGTACCCCCGATTTCGACCCAGTCACCAGCCTCCTCCAACCCGAATAGGATCAAGCAGTTTGCCAAATCAGTGAGATGACAGCCAATAATCTGACTTTCTCTTTCAAAATACACTCCAAAAGAACTCAAAATCTGATCAGAGTAAACAACATCTCTGCTCAACCCCACCGCACCCCCTGCTCTGCCAACAATCAGAACCGGCAGCAGCTGCTGGAGAGCAGAAACCCATCCGTTACGCCAGGCTACAGTAAAAATGCTAAATGCCTTCCACTGGGATGGCTCATGATTCCTGATTCAGATTCCCTAAACACCACAGCACACAGCAAAACCCAGCTCCAAATCATGCATCTGATACAACAAGTGTGTGCATGTTGGAGCTAAAAATAATTCAAGACCTTATTACTGTGAAATGGTGGCTTCATCACAATAAACCGCACAGGTCCATGCACATGTTCAGAACACTTCTCATTATAAGCCATTACAGACCAGGGTCAGGGATAATAATACGTCTACTAAGCCAGGTCCTCCGAGTCCTCATGGAGGTCTAACACTTCGTGCCACCCATGTGCTAAATTTAAGGCTTGAACTGGATGTACAGTATATTTAGGTTGGCAGATCATAGGTTGAAACAACGCTTTTTAAATACCAAGCCCACCAAATCCCAAAGGAATTCTGACCTACCCACCTGCTCCCAATAGGATCCCAACCAACGCTCCCTTTTCCAAAAAAAATTTTGACCAACGCCATCCCATGCACATTAGAAAGGAATCCAACAACTTCTATCAGAACTCCAACCAATGCTACCTGCTCCAAGAGACTTTGACTACTCTGACCAGCTTTTGAAAGAACTCCAACCGTTTCGCACAGAAAACCCTGACCAACCTTCCCTCTCCCTGAAGAATCTGGACCAATCCCACCAGTTTCTGACAGAGTTCTCTCCAGTCTCTCCTACTCCCAAAATAACTGAGACCAATTCAACCCACTCCCGAATATTCTGATGGATCCTGCACGCTTTTGAGAAAATCTGACCAATCCCACCTTCGCCCGATAGAATCTGGGCCAAATCATCCCACTAACAAAGGGATCCTGACAGATCCGGACTGCTCCGAAAAATTTTGACCCACCCTTAAGGAATCTGGACCAATCCAACCTACTACGAAAGAATTTGGACCGATTCTGCCTACACCCAAATAAATTCAGACCAATTCAACCCGCTCCCAAAGAGAATTCTGTCAGATCCTGTTTAAATTTGAGAAAGTCCCTACCAACCCCAGCACCCCCCACCCCTTCGGCCAATAAAATCTGGAACAAACCAACGCACTTACAAAAGAATTCTGACAGATGCTGACAAAAAAATTTGCCCCAATGCAAACTGGACCACTCCAACCCACTACCAAAGAATTCTGACCAATAGTATCTGCTTCTAAAAAACCCTGTCCAACATCACTCTCCCCAATTAGACTCTATATCCTTCCAAACCGCTACAAAAAGAATTCTGACCAATCCTGACCACGCCTAGAAATCTGGCCAATTCAGCAATTCCTTTTGCCGTTGCCAACAATTCTCTGAAATATTATATGGAACAAAATAAAAACAAAAGAGCAATTTAAACCACCCTGATGTCGACAAGAAAAAAGTTTTCAGCTTCATAAAGAATTTAAATAAAAAAGTAAATAAATAAGATGACAATAAAATCATGGATCCCAGTTCTGTGTACATCTCTACTTTACAGAACGTGAATATCAGAGAATGAACGAGAAGGTTATAAAGCATACTGTGATTACTCTGAGTGAACTGATAGAAGCTCTTATCCATTCTTGGCTGTTCAGACTTCAGCAGCCTCACGATGAAGTAGATCTACTGCCAGACCTCACAGCTAATCTGCTGCCAATTCTGTGAACTCTGTGGGCTCTGGTGACAGTCACTCCTTGTGTCTACAGAAACCTGGCACACTCACTCCTCTGTGGGTGAGAAGCTCTACATCAGCTTTGGGTGTCAGATCCTACAGATTGATAGAAAATGTTTAACCTGGTGGCGATGCCAGTCGACATGGTTCAGGGTGGAAAAGACGATCCAACCTTTCACAAAATCCCTCTGGTAGAATTAGCTTCTATTCTCTTAGCTACATCTTGTATGGTTAACATACTACTGACCACGTTGTTCTTTTCAACTGCGAATCTTTCTTCGTACCTTCTATCACAACCATTTTGGAAAGATGTGGTATTAGCGTTAGCGAATTACTTGCTGCAGATCTACTAGTCTTACCACAGACACAGAAAACGAGACTTCCTTTTTCGCTCACTTCAGGATTTTAGCATGAAATGGTTGCCCAATTGGCTTCTGGGTAATTAGCACATAGCTGCCACAGCCCCACTAGTACTAAGCTATCTTAAATCTGCTTGCCTAAAGCTATTCTGTCTAGCTTTGTAAACAGGAAGTGGTGAAGTAGCAAGAAAATACACCTCAGTGTACTGGTTTTGAAATGACCCTGCTCTTAGAAATAGGTATAAAACACAACGTGCGACTTTTGACAGCATAACAATCACTGTGGAAACATTATTCCATGCCAGTCCCATCTGACTCTCTAGCACTGGCACTGCTGGTGCATTGTTTATGCCCCCCGGGGAGATGCCAAGTCAATAATTATGCAATGTGGTATGCCCACAGTGCTGTGATCAGACTGAAGATATGAGAGTTAGTGGTAGTTTCCAAGAGCTAATCAAGTTCTTCAACTGAATAATTAGGTGTGTTTGGCAGGGGGCCAAGGACTGGAAATGAAATCTCTTTCCTAACACATCAGGTCTAAATAATTAGCCAATTAACAGGTCCTTAAATCAACACTGCAGTTGCAAGGAGTTTAGTCAGTGTGAACCAAAAGGTTGTCACAACGACAACAGAAGAGGCGTACACAAAAAAGAGCTTTGGATACGCTGAGATGACCTTGCTGAGAGGAGACACATGATGACAGGTGAGGCACACAGCGGCTCTGTGCCCTAAGCTAAGTGAAGAAGTGCGATGTAGATATACTGCTGCTAATAAGCAGACGTACCATCAAAACTAGCCAGACGCCAAGCCTGGGCTTTGTGAATGCACCAACCATCCGTGGCTAGCAGTAAACAGTCTATAAACAAAGGAACGGTCTGAGCAAGGTCGACTAACCGCCATCTCTCCACAGCGCCTTGGTTTTAACGATCTACTTTGTAAGCCATGCTCTCCGTTAGTATGCCACAATTTAATGGCGCCGGAGGTCCTTCGTGTTTTCCACTGGGTGGGGGTATAATGGCGTGCGTAACTGACATTCAGCTTGCAAGGCATGATAATGAACAATAAGAACTTGACCGCGAGGGACGGCGCAGCCGAGCTGCTGGAGGTCATGTTGGACAAGTGGCGGACATGGTTTGACCAACCCAGGGCTCAAAGGATTAAAACATCCTGCTTGGATGACGTGCCTCTGACTTCCATCTTCCATTCACCGGTGGCTGTTCATGTGTAGCCAATAACGGTGGTATTCAAAACACAAGTGCGTGTGCTTGTCTCTGAGTACCTGGCATGCCCAAGTAAGCAGAATCCCTTTAGTTCACAAAAATAAAGATCACATGGACACAAAGAGACCTGCGGGGGTCTAATGTGTGCCAACAGCCGTGCCGTCTGGTCCAGGGGAAGCACAGCCAGCACATGCCACAGCGGTGTCCTGATCACCCTTCCTCTCTGGTTAAAAATGCACTCTTGGAAGCCGCTCTGCTCGAACGTGCCAAGCACCTTATAAGGAAGAGGAAGCTCAGAGCTGTTTTTATCTCTGCAGTTTTTGAAAAACTCTGTGGCAACATTCCCAGGAGAACCCCGGTAGAGGTCTGAAGCGAGTCGCTGGAAGCCAAAGGTCAAGGATAGGAAAAAGGTGGCTGGAGAAGGTCAGTGGAAGAGGTCGTGTAAGGCGAGCGTTTCTCTGGCTTCAACATCAATTGAATACTTACGTTAATCCTCCATCCAGCAGGGGAACAGAGACAATGAGAAAGTACTGCATGCCCTTATAGAATAAACAGAGTGTTCGTTAAAGGATTCAGGGGATCAGACTCTTGAATACCTTCAAGTTGATGGTTAACCTTCAAGCTAACAAGCCACGATGGAGCAAATTCACAGCATAATGGATGGAAAAAACATCCATAAAGGCTGAACAACAGATAAAAAAGGCACTACAACCGACACTGTTTTCAAAGCAGCCACATGTCATTCTGGGGGGAAAAAAGTAAAGATGTATATAATCAATCACCAAATGATCTAATCCCATCTTTTCATGCCTAAATCAAATCTTCGGGCCTCGAGAGATTTCTCATCCCACAACATGCACAACTAATCTGCACATCAAAATGAATAACAAACCTCTCAGCTCTCAAACTCATTACTTCTGATTTAGAGAAGACAGAACTCAGAGTGTATCTAGTGTCGGAGAAATCAGATCCTTTTATGGAGAAATTAATTTCAAAGCTACTTTGAGCTGAGATGGAAGGGGGGGGAAAAACGCAGGTCTTAGAAAACAAAAGTGTGAGATGAGAGCTCAGACCCCTCCTACGCATCTCTGTTTTGCTATCATCCCCTCCATTTCTCCTCCCCTCTGTGTTATTTCACTCATAAACTCTCAGACATCCTGAACAAAAAGTCCCAGAGCCTGTCGTCGGCCGCTGAAGCTGTGTGTGAACCGGAGCGTGGACGTTTAAAAAAACAAACAAAAAAACAAAACAAAACAAAAAAAACTTTACTCGGCGTAGACTGGAACTTACGGCCTCGTTTCCAAAGGTGCAGGTAAGATGCACTCGCTTGTACACACTCACACACATACACGTCAATCAGAACATACTAATGACCCACACACACACACACACACACACACACACACACGCACACGCACACACAGAAAACATTTATACAGATAGGAATGTCTGGGAGTCAGAAAATCTTAAATGTATATAATTGGGATGACGGAACACACACTGCCCCGACAACATATACCACTGTGTATGACGTTACATGTTGTTTATTCTTCCCTACTTTTCTACATTCATCAACTGATATCATTAATTATGGAAACCAAAATTATTTTAGTGTAAACGCAGAAACATTTTCGTGTCACAACTGTTTTGGGAATCATTTGCATTTTAGAGTGCAAAATCATGACACCCATTTTTGCAGACTTCAGTTTCCGGCTCAAATCTCAGTCCAAACATCGTACTCGGGTCCATTTCCAGCCTTAAAGCCAATTACTCGCTAATTGTTTACTCCTACGTCAAAATGTTAGCGGACCGTCCGATTTCTAATGGGAGAACGATGAGTTCGTGTAACGCATGATGATAACCTCTGACTGACTCGTAACGACGGCTTACAAAGACACGCATTGCTCTGTCATGCCATCATGGAAAGTCCAGCGTGCAGTCGTGCACCCCTCCCCTCTGCCCCGAGAGGACTTTATTTGTGCAGGAACGCGGCCAGAAAAGCAGGGATATAAAGCACGTATAAATCTGCACGAGTCTGGGAAATCTGTGGCTGTGGATTTCCTTCTTCGGTTTCACTCTCTCTCTCTCTCTCTCCCTCTCTCTCTCTCTTTCTCTGGCACTCAGAAGATATTCAGATGATGAAGAGTGTCTGCCTTTAGCCAAGCGATGCTCTGAAACGCTTTCAAAATAAATGTAGCCTTATTAGCAGCAAGCTTAGCCGTCTGCTCGGAGTAACCATGTAAGGGTACGTTTCCGCAGCCTGTGAAGTTTGTGTCGGGAGAGTTCACAGCTTCCTGGGAAAAGTTATCGCCTAAAGCTATTCTCTGCTTGGGTGCTGGAATGTTTCTGGGTGACACTGTTGGCATACACCTCAGTGCTTTGTGAGTGTGTGACAGACAGAAAGAGAGAGGACGAGGTACTGCACCCCGCTGTAACAACACTCACTCAGACCGCTCTGACAGGGTGACGATGATGAAGCCATCAACATGACACACACGGGGACGTTTCTGTCCTTGCTCAGAAACGGTTCACCTTAAAGTGGAAAAGAAGGGAATCTTTTTTTTTTTTTTAATGCACAAGTCTTGGCAATGAAACCCTCCATAAAGAAGACAGATTGCGGAAATCGCTTTAATGTCCTTAAAATGCCTAAAGATCTGGTTAATCTCGAAATCAGCAAGTCGGGAGGAGGCCAAACACAAGAAAGCTACACGCTACCCATTAAAACACTTAGCGGTGACGTGCAAGCATGAACACATCCGGTCAGAGATGATGTGCAGTGATCGCAGGGCTCTGGCGTTGTTCATGTCTGTGTGTCACAGGCAGTAAAATGGAGGCGATGAGTTTGAGATTTCTGGACGGAGCCACATTTTGTCTGCTGATAGTCAAAGGTCGTTCCTAAGAATAACCTTTAAGTGTGCATGGCCGATCGCGTCCGCCGGGGCTTTGGAGACTCTGGGAACGTTCCCTCACGAGGCCCTCGCTCCATACAGGAGCCAATTAGAGGAGTGTGAGAAAAGAAGATAAGCTTCTCTCCACATAAACGCTCAAGTCTCCATAATAGTGTCTTATCTTTTATCCAAGCACTTGACAGCTGCACCCACTCTGCCCAGGAGCACTGCGATGTACTCTTTAGTTTTTTCTCTCAGTGTGAAACTATAAGCCGAGAGATTATTTATTTTCTTCGATTTCAAAGATCTTCTGCAAACCTTCACACACAAATGCAGCTCCTGTCATAATACATACAAACAATGGTCAGAAAATTTTATTACTGGGATCAGTAAGGAGTCACCCAAACCTGAGAAACCATTCTGTAGTCTTTTCAGTAAGAAAATGTAAAACATTAAAGCTTTTACAAAACCATTAACAGAGCTGCAGCCAGACAAAATGAATCAATACTCTCTTAGGGTACTAGCACTGGGACATGTTCCTGGCTACAAACATGGGGACATGCTCGAGGGTACAAACATGGGGACATGCTCGAGGGTACAAAAATGGGTACATGCCCCAGGGTACAAACAGGGGTACATGCTTCAGGGTACAAACAGGGGTACATGCTCCTGGGTACAAACATGGGGACATGCCCCAGGGTACAAACAGGGGTACATGCTCGAGAGTACAAACAGGGGTACATGCTCGAGAGTACAAACAGGGGTACACGCTCCTGGCTACAGACAGGGGTACATGCCCCAGGGTACAAACATAATCACATGTTTCAGGGTACAGGCACAGGGACCTGCTATAGGATATTAGCACATACTAGCATATACACATCTGCGGATGGATAAGTGCCATAAAGGTACCATATGTACCACAGTGTGCACTTTGGATAATTAATTTAGATTTTCTTGTTTTCTCGCACTGCCAGCAGAACTTTCTGAAAGCTCGTGAACAGTTTAGTAAGTTGCGCATGCATGTAAACGTGGCATGACTGATTCCATGTTGTGTGCATGCATACTCATTCAGCTTCTCTGCTGCTCCCTCCATCAGCTCTGTGGACTCTACCAGTTCCTGGACCACCTCTGTCCTCATAAGCCCTACGAGCACCTCCACACCACACCCTTCATCTCATCCTTCTGCACTTCTACACCTCTGTGTGTGTGTGTGTGTGTGTGTTTGTGTTTGTATATCACCCCCAGCACCCCCCACGGGTACAGTGCTAGCATACTATGGAGAAGGTGCAGCACATGACTCGTGCGGCCATCAGGAGGGCGTCCACCATGGAGGTTCCCCAGCAGGCTAAGCAGAACATGCAGAACCTCTTCGTCAACTTCTGCCTCATCCTCATCTGCCTGCTGCTCATCTACATCATCGTCTTGCTAATGTGAGCTGGACGAGGGGCCGGGATGTGGCCTTGTGGCTAATCAGGGCCATGGACTCAGTCAGGGAGGGGCTTGGGGTGGGGTCACAGAGGGTGGGAGGGGTTTATTAGCCTATCTTTGTTGCCTGCATGCTGCATGAATCTCATTGCACTTTTCTTGTAAATAATTCACCGTCCATCAAATAATGGCACACCAGCAAGGTAGCAGTAGGGAATTGTGGGAGTCGGAGGATGACAGAACCGATTTCCACACTCCCTGTCCCTTCACCTGAGCTCACAAACCAGGATTGAGAAATGGACTCAAAGCCTGAGCACTGCACAAGCCCATATGTGACACTGAATATTAATAAACACTTAAAGATATGAATGTTTTTTCATGTGTGTCGCAGTTTTCTCATATCCCCCCACGATGCTCCGGTTCGTCCACATTCGTGTGCAAAACTAAACACACAGAACTTCATGCTAGATTGATTTACTATGATGTTAAAGTGTAAATGTAATTGCTGTCAATCATTTGGTGTCTGATGTTTACTACTTTAGTTTTGCTCAAGAGCTACAAGGTGAGTGCAACCAACAATAATCATACAAGTTTAATTATACTTTATTACCTAAAAAAATTATTAAACATTAAAATGGATTGAAATTTTAAAGATTGAGAACAAAAATTGCTTAAAACTAGTTCAAAATAAACAGACAAAAAAAAAAAAAAAAAAAACAGTTTTGTGACATAATTCGACATGACATTCATTAAGGTTCAGCCCTAAACATAAGAGATCATTTTTCACTTTCACACACTGGGGGCCACGTTTCCGAAATGGTTGGTATTTCCCGTGAGTTTATGTTTACATTCATTTCCGGTTCATGATGCACAGGAGTCTTCGTTCTATTCTTTCCGCGCAATAATAATAATAATATTAATAATAAAAGCTGTTTATTATGATAACAGAAGCTAACATAAACTAAAATAATACAAGTTATTCATTAGTGAACCAGCTACATACTGTTTGTGTATTTGTACTCCAAAGTAGAGAACTAGCTGTTCACTCCTCACAGTTCAACTTGAAAGCATCTGGTGTCAGGAAATATTTGAGAGGGTTACCTAGGCATCCAGGGCTGGCCACTAGCACTTCACTAAGCGGTTCACTTGTTGCTTATTGCATCTACAGTTCTCACAATATTCACAAAAGGTTATAAAAGCCTTTATCTTTACAAACAACAATTCTCAGTTATATTCATTTATTCATTAAATGAGCAGTTATTCCACTTCATCACTGATTTTTTTGGCACGAGTGCAATTTTTAAATTGTTCCATAGAACTTTGTATGATGGTAATCTATAAACTAAACCACAGAACATTCACGGCTCCAGATACTACAGGGATGGAACAACTCCCAACAGAGCTGCTTTACTACCTAAGCTTCGCACCTCGGTAAAAACAGCCAATCACCTTGTTGCTTAAGATGTTAGCAAAACTTGGCCATTTTTATTTTGAGTCAGAAATCCTTGACGTCATGTTTGTCGGCTTATCTTAAAACAGCGTGTAAAATATCACTGCATTGCCAACACGGCCTCCAAGTAAACAGTCTTTACTAGGAGAACTTTGACTAAACTTTAAACTGCACCTGGACATCAAGCACAGATCTGGTGTCGGCCATCTTGGACAATGAAATCAGTGACGGATGTAACAGAGAATCACTTTAAACTTAATGTTTACATTGCGAACCTCTGGGCAAACATAAATATGTAAAAGTCAGTCACCAAACAATCTGCTCCTTATGAAGAATAGCGACGCTGTGCTTTTATTTGTCACTGTTGATGGTGTTTAGCTCTTTCCATGTATGAAGGATGGACAGCGTGGCGTAGTCTCTTCCTCCTCCTGGCATCACACATTGAGCGCGTCTGTCCCTGAGCCACACGACACCTCCCTGCGAGCTCCGACGTCTTCACCATGGATCTCACCAACAACCGGGGTCTCAACCTGCTGCTCAACTTCCTGCTCATCGTCATCGTGCTGCTGCTCATGCTCATTCTGGTCAAGCTCATGTGACTGGAGTGGAGTCACTCGCCAACGCACTCGAGACTTAAAATGGCCTGAACATATTTACTATAGAGGGAGAGGTACAGAGATATCACTCTCTCTCTCTCTCTCTCCTTCTGTTCCGTGTTATCACTTTATAATCACATTCTGATGCACTGTTAAATCGAAGTGCTTGTTAAAGTAATCCTGGACGTGTTTTACGTAGAAAATATGTGCACTGATTACCAACTAAACAGATTTTTCACCATGTCAGCTCACATGCTTAAAAAACAATGTGGAATTTCTTTTATGTGAGATGCAAAACCTTTTCCTGCCTCTAAACATCCTCAGATTTTTAGCCATGTCACTGTAACGGACATGGACGGGATTAAAACCAAGTCAGCAAAGACGTGTCCAGATGCCGTCTGAGGTCTAAGGGTTAAAAACCAAAGTCACGCCCACTAAAAATGCTGTTTTACACTGAACTTTCCATTTTACTAATTTAGGTTGTATCTGGATTGGAGTGTTTTACATGTAGAGGTGGACTAATGTAATTATTACCAGCATTTTTACCTAAATCACTAACACACGTGAGTTTAACTAACTGTGTGTGTGTGTGTGTGTGTGTGTGTGTGTGTGTGTGTGTGTGTGTGTGTTTGGAAATAATTCACTTT
>JAOUQZ010000033.1:10061593-10095847 GCA_028564935.1 Neosilurus hyrtlii | reverse complement strand
ACCATTGCTGATTTTCGTCAAGAGTAGCTGCATAGCCGTCAGCGTGTTTGTGCCCTGCGATGGCCTGGCGAGCTGTCTGGGGTGTACTCTGCCCTTGCCCAGAGTCGGCTGAGATGGGCGCCACCCCCCCCGTGACCCTAATTAGGAATAAGCGGTTCAGAAAATGACATGACATTTTCTTATAGTTGTTTAGGTATGTCAACTTTATCTGTAGGAACTTTAGTGTTAAATTAGCAGTTTTCATGGGTTGTACTTATTTTTTCACACTACTGTAACAGGTTTTCACTCATTCACTCAATTACTGAACCACTTAATCCTACTAGGGTTACGGGGAGGCTGGTGCCTATCTCAGCCGGGTGAAGTAGGGGTACACTTTGAACATTTTGCCAGAGTCTTGCACAGCAACACACACATGCCATTCACACCCACACTCACACCTAGGGTCAATTTGGATCAGCCAATTAGCCTATCATGGATGTCTTTGGACTGTAGAAAGAAAAAGGAGTACTCTGAGGAAATCGCAGGGAGAACATGCAAACTCCACAAAGGAACGCTCACGCCAAACCTGGGACTCGAACTCAGGATCTTCTTGCTGTAAGGCAGACATACTAACCACCACGCCAGCGTGCTGCCCTGCATCAATTCATCAAAGTAAATTTGTTGCACGAAATGTTAACCATCCATACAATTCAGTACATATTTTCTTTTAAACATATATACAGGCTGGAAAACAGAATCTAGTGATGGCCAGATATAGCTGCCACTTCTGGCTCCGCACAACCCACCCAAGCATGACGCAATTTCACAGTGGGTTACCATCCAACATCAAAATTTCAAAAGGCAGAACGAGGGGGCGAGAGGGAGAGAAATAGAACAATGCGTCTGATTTTTTTTTTTTTTTTTTTTTTTTTTGTCGCAACAACCCCAGCACCCCCACCTCCACCTCCCCCCTAGCAGAAGCCGAACAAGCTGAGATCGGCTATGAGGGATCCGTCTGTCAGCAGGGAGAGATCAGGTCAAAATGAGGAGAAAGAATGACAGTGGGGTTGGAAATAGCCTGCGTGCTACATGATCATTTGGCAAAACTTATAAGTAAATAAATAAATGAACAAACAAGTAAACAAACAAACAACAAATAAATAAATGAGGAATGGCACCAAATTGTTTTGGCGATGTGTTTCTGGCGAACAGATAACAGAAATCTGCCTTGGTAGCTGATGCGTCCTTATGCATCCACACACTCACACAGAAACAAATATGTGTATCATGGATTGTGTTTGTAATTAATTTTATTTGCAGTTGATTTCTTTTTCATGTGGTGACATTTATACTGAGGAGCATCACATTCCTTTACTGTTTCATAATAATAGTGTGTGTGTGCGTGTGTGTATGTGCGTGTGTGTGTGTTTGTGTTTGGAAATAATTCACTTTCCCCTGTATTAAAAAAACCAGTACAAATAACCCCAGGTTTAAAATATGATTAATACTAGAAGCAGTAAGCGCAAACCTCCGCCAAGGAAGGACAAACTCTCTCTCCTTGGCGGAGGTAAACGAAAAACTAATCATTTGCTCCGTGACCCATTTTCCACCTTTCCTGAAAAATTCACAAAAATTCATTCATAACATTTGCGTTAAGTTGATAACAAACAAACAAATGGCGGAGAAAAAATAATCTGAATTAACATGCTGGCAAAGATTCTGTTTCATCCAGTGTGGAAAGAGGCACTTTTTCTTCAGTATAAACACTAGCCTCTGTCTTTACCATCACAGTCTCTCTCACCGAAACTAAAACCGAAGTCAAACCGAGTTTAAAATCGAACAATAAGTGACGCTTTCAAGGTTTTTTACAGAAATTCTTTTGTTCCACACACACACACAGTTAAAGCTTACATTTACATCAGACACTATCTGCTGTGGTCATGTGACACTTAGAGCAGCCATATGAATTAAAACCAGCGTTTATAATGGAGGTCAACACGATCTGTTATATCAGGCTTTATGTAACAGACTTCTGTCTGAAAATCTTATCCCTCCAGATACCATCTAAGACCTGCAGGTGATTAACACAGCTTCTTACTCGCTTGCACCATCTAGTGGTGATGTTTATACTGCAGTAAGTAAAAAAAACCCCTAAGACTTTACCTCCACTCTGTTTTTTTACTTCATATCAACCTGACAGTGCATTAAAGGAGATCAGCCGGCCCTTGGCTACACTATTGGTTTGGTATGATGATAAAACTTGTGCGCTACCAAGTGAAAGGGGGTAGGGGGCGTTCTCAAAACTTTTCTTTTTGATTCAGCTCATCAGCAGTGGGGCAATAAGACTCAAATTTTGCTCATGGTTTAAAAGTACAGCTCATGTGTTGTTCGTTTTTAAAGTGTTTAATTTGTCTGCACCTCAAACAAAATGTCCTTAAAAACAGGGGAGGGCAATATGACAAAAATAAAAAAATTCACAAAAAAAATAAACACATCAATAAATAACCGGCAGCGGCACAATAATCTCACATCATGACTGAGTTCATTCACTGAACTGCTTAGGGGAGGCTGGAGCCTATCTCTGCCGACACTGGGTACACCCTGAACAGCCCGCCAGACTATCATAGGGCCAACACACACACACACACAACCATTCAGACTCCCACTTTGGGGCAATTTGGAACAGCCAATTAGCATAATGTGCATGTCTTTGGACTGTAGGAGGAAACCGAAGCACCCGAAGGAAGCCACGGAGAGAACATGCAAACTTCACACGGAAACACCCTCGCCGGGCCTGGGACTCAAACACAGTACCGTCTTGCTGTGAAGCAGGGATGCTAATGCGTAATAGTAATCTACAATGTTTTATTTTGTGGCTACAAAAGATGGAAAAATAAACGCTGTAAAAAAACACGATCAATTACAACAACAACAAATCTATTTAAAAATAATGCAGCATTTATAACAATATATGTGATATCAGAAAAATGTATTGTGTCATAATTGATCACGATATCAATACTGTTGTCACATTGCCCGGCCCTGTACGTCACTACTGCCTTTTTTAAGCAGTTTGCAAACCTAAATATCATGAAATGTATCTAATAATCCATTATTTTCGCCATGTCATTCCCCCTCACTGCCATGTGGGGTGGAGCCAAAACGCTCTCACTGCTGCCCTCTGTTCTCCGGGACTCAAACCGAGGATCTCTGATCTAAGAACTGTGGCCATGTTGTGTCTCGGAATCATAAAGGAAGCTCGCTGTTGGGTGAAAAGTGGCGTCCAATAATAAAACCAACGAGTTTGATTACAGAAACAATCCCCACCTTCTTATCTCCTGAGTCACTGCTGTTCCACTGGATGCTCCACTGGTTGATTTGTACATAGTTTCTATAGAAATGTAATCAAGTTTTTTGCACATTCACGAGTGTGACTTATTATTATTATTATTAATATTTAAATAATATCAACAGATACACAAAAGGGAGGCTGTAATAAAAGTGGACATGAACTAAACTGCAAATAAACATCCTCTACTGACGATCACGTTGCCTGCTCCTTTTCTCATGAGTCTTCATGATAACGAATCACAGTTCTATTGATATTAATTCCAGGTCTGTATTATATAGCAGGCACCTTGTATGAAATTAAAAAACCCTAATAAACAGGCAAGCTATGATTATATATAATTAAACTGATGTCTTCTGTAGTTTCTACGAGGAAGTTTGATGCACTGACAGTCCTGTCCACTAGAGGGCAGCACAACATTTACTATTTATATACCATAAGCAAGCGTTTGACCCTTTCAGATATTTCCAATCATGTTTGCATGGACACTCAGCGGTCTCTTTTTTGCATCCTGTCTAACAGTTAATCACTGCTCCTACTCGAACACTGCTGACCTCGTTCGATAGAATCTTACCTGCGAGAGCTCGGCTTCCTGCCTCATCCTGTCCCGCTGCTGCTGATCGGTCAGCCACGTGCTCATGCCTTCGGGTCTGAACTCCATCTGCTCGCTCAGCCACATCTGAGTCCTCACGCTGGGCTGGATGGGGGACCCCCCGACAGCCTGCTGCCCCCTGGGCATCATCAGAGAGGTTCTGCTCTCGGGTAAGGCACTGTAGCTCAGGTCCAGCGTGCTAGGCTTGAGCGGAGACGAGTCGGCCCGGGAGTGGAGCAGGCTGCGGTCCAGTGAGCCGTGGGCGTCCGGGTGACACGACGTCCTGCTGCTTTTCTCCTGGCCGCTCAGGCGGGTGAGGGAGGACCAGCGACGCACCGGGCGAGGGTCCTTCATGTCCAGAGGGCTGGAGACGGGAGAGGAGAGCTGGCTGCTGTTCCACGGGCTGCCGGGCACTGACTGGGCACTGAGCTTGGAGCTGGACGGAGACGGCATGACATGCGCGGTGGGGATGGAGCCCTGCGAGCGGAGAGGCTGGAAAGACAGCGTGCCGCTTGAACTAGAGTGGTCTGGATGGAAAGGTAATAAAAAACAAAAAGATGCACAGATGTTAAATCTCAGGCAAAGCTAAAATCAGGTCTCAGTAATTACAGTAAATATCATGAGAGCTATGACATCACCCCTATCTGGAACATTATCGATTATGAAGTGACAGCGTGTGCGATTCAATTGGTCCACTATCTCGGGACTCAGTGTCCCATATTGAGGACTATTCAGCCACGTCCACCTCACCTTTGGCACATACTTGTCAATCATGTCAAATTTCTAAAATTAGTTTACAAATTTAAAATATATAACCTCATAATGAACATGAATGGAGAGATCAACAACAGTTTCATAACAGGTAAATATCTCCTAATGCAGAATTATCTTCACCCCGGTAAATATGAGCTTAAAACATTGTGGAGGGAAAAACTCAGACACTCAGAGACCAAACAGAACAGAAACTTTCACTTAACTAAATTTAATCCTAAAGGTACAGTGTGGAATACTTTCATTAATATATAATCGCGGTTGGCACGCACATCTGCCTCACAGCAAAAAGGTCCCGGGTTCACATCCTGGGCTCAGACGTTTCAGTGTGGAGTTTGCATGTTCTCCCGGTGCTTGTGTGGGTTTCCTCCGTGTGCTCTGGTTTTTTTCCCACAGTCCAAAGACACGCACATTAGACCGACAGGCTGTTCCAAGTTGCCCCTAGGTGTGAATGTGAGTGTGATTGGTTGTGTTTGTGTTGCCCTGTGATGGTCTGGTGGGCTGTTCAGGGTGTACCTTGCCTTCGCCCAGTGTCGGCCGAGCTGTGACTCTAGTAGGATTGAGCGGCCTGGCAAACGAATGGGTGTGAGGGCGATGATGACGGAGTGAGCGGGTCCCCTCTCATGGAGGCCGCCATCTTGCACCTCCATGTTCACCTCCAGGCTGCAATCCGGAACCTCACCACTAGATGCCACTAGATGGCACTAAATCTTACACACTGTACCTTTAAAAGCCAACGAGAAACTTTGAGGAGCACCCCCGAGAAAATAAATAAATAACACGAGAATCACGGTTTTTAAATAAACAGTTAAAAAAAAAAAAAAAAAAAAAAAAAAAAAACCAGGGTTCTCATCTAGCTTGCTAATTAAGTCTGTGAGCCTGTCGATAACTAAATCCCGCGGAAGCTCTCGTGCTGAAATCATGCAAACTTGTATAAATACACACACATATCTCCTTTATAAATACTCTCAGCAAACTCTTTATAAACAAATGAGGGATCACAGAGCTGATGGGTTTTATTGATGTCGGAGAGGCAGAGAAAACGCCGCTGACAGTGACACTCTCATCATGTCACACCACGCACCCGCACGCATGCTAGTACCGCAGCCATTCCACATGCATCCACGCATGAACCCCAAATATTCTGAAATCATCCATAATTCTTCATCCGTTCCAGCTTTAATACTACTTTAAGGTGTTTCCCGAATTCACTTCTCGCACCCGTTGTAGATGAGGCCAGACCAAAGTGAAAGTAATCGCTCCCAGCGGCGATTCTTTTCCTGATTTAATGACTCGGGTTTTCCTCTAGGAGGAATGTATTCCTGTTCATTCATGCTGTATTACCAGCGTATAAATACTATAACCCTAAGATACGACTCACTGCCTTCTCAGACCTGCTGCTACGATAACCTGGGAACTGGTGCACTCTGTACATATAAACACTTCATTATTAAAGATATAATTCTGATCATGCCTTTGAAATGTTTTCTTCAGGAAGTCAATTTCATGCTTACGAGACTCCGCCTACTGAGTACTTTCACCTGGAGGGGATGAAAGAGCTCCTGAACAATGCGGCTCTTTGTTACCGTTTAGGACTCGCCGGGCAGCTGGCAAACAGCTGGGGAACCGAGAGAGCACGTGCTCAAGAGAAACCATGCACACAAACACACACACACACACACACACACACACACCGCAATCACAAATAAAAGCCAAATATTTTTAAGTGATATGGCGCTGCATTAATACTGTAAATCTCTGATCTTTATCCAGGAGTTTGATCTCATTTGCAGTAGAATTTAAATCCCTCGTTATGAAGCAGAGAATCCGCCGCCGATGACCTACAGGTGGGCGCCTTGATGGTGAACGCCGGCGTGAGTCTAACAGCTGTGCTTGCACAACAAACAGCCACTTCCCTAATCAGGAGTAACAGCTGATCCGGTATATTTCAGTCTCCATTTCTACTTCTGGTATCCATTATTCTGTTATTTCTACTCACTTCCCCCGAATCAAACAGAACATGGACACAGAATTATAAACAGAAACATATAAAGTGTTGAATAATTTACCCGATGCTGCATGGTGGCGTAGTGATTAGCCTGGCTCGCTCACTGCAACAAAATCCTGGGTTCGAGCCCCGTGCTTGGTGATGGCTTTCCATGCGAGCTTGTACACTCTTCCCATGCTTGAATGGGTTTCCTCTGAGTGCAACAGTTTCCTCCCAGAATCCAAAGACATGCATATTAGGTAATGTAAGCCTCTTGTGCTTTCTATACCTGAGCCTACTGGCGCACCACAGCCGGAGCTTATCCCGGTTTTCTTAGCGTGAAGTGACTGGGAGTTCAACTCCTCCTGGATGGGACGCGTCTATCGCAGGTCACCCTCCCAGGACAGAGGAACGCTTGTGGTGAAGACCTTGCCCAGGGGTCTTTGCACAGTGGGGGTCTAATTGGGATGCATATTAGGCTCGCGATTGCCCCATGCATGAATGGTTACGTCTGTGTTGGCCTGCAATGGACAGGCGAGCTGTTCAAGGTGTATGGCACCTCCGCCCGGAGTCGGCCGAGATAGACTCCAGCTTCTCCGTGACTCTAGTAGGATTAAACGGTTCGGCAAATGAAATAAAACAAAAATAATTGAATGGCCAACAAGAAGAGGAGTTTTTCTTTTTTTGCACTTTACACATGGGTTTGTCTGCTTTGGTCACTAAAAAAAAAAAAAAAAAAAAGAAGGATAATAAGAAACTTATTTTGAACATTTTTCCCTTCCTTGTTTACAACTTGTAGAGAAAAGCGCTGCAGGAATTCACACATGTTACGTCTTGCGTCTCTTTTTCAGGAAGTAACATTCACTACTTCCACAGAACTGTTGTTCCCTTAATGCCCAACATACTCGATCCATATTTCCGATCCGTCCTGTTATGTATTTCTTCCTTTGGACTGTAATCGTGCATGAGAACAAATTAAAACTAGTTATAAACATGTTATTATCATAAACTAC
Organism: Neosilurus hyrtlii; assembly: GCA_028564935.1. Taxonomy (NCBI): domain Eukaryota; kingdom Metazoa; phylum Chordata; class Actinopteri; order Siluriformes; family Plotosidae; genus Neosilurus; species Neosilurus hyrtlii. The sequence goes on along the minus strand of JAOUQZ010000033.1, from coordinate 10,088,156 downwards.
TAAACAACATGATGCACGAGTGTTTAGAGACTTTATCTGTATCCTATCAGTGCACGGTGGTGTGTGAAATACCACACACGTACTCAAATACACACTCTGAAGTGACATGTTGCTCTTGAAGACAGACAGACAGACACACAGACACACACACACACACACACACACGTGCCCAGAGGCAGTTCAGCAACATCAACAGGATGACACTAAATTAACCGCGGTGGTCCGGAGCCAACTCTCCTTTCCCTCACCTCAGCCAATCACATCCAGAGATGTTTATTTTAGTGTCTCGACACGCGAGCTTGGTTATGCAACAAGAGATCGGTGTCCAAGAGAAACACAAGGTCAGATCGGTGTTATTTTCCTCTGTGGAACTCACCCCGGTTACACCGACGTGAATAGAAACGGCATTACATCAATTAGAGTGTTGAGTGATGTAACAAACATAAATACATATATACACTATAATGTTTATTTAAAATTTTTACGTGTTTAGAGAGAATTAGGTCCATGGGGTGCATCATGTCACCATCCATAAACCCAGGACAGACTGATGACACCTTGTGTGATGTGACACAAGCCATCAGGAAACGTGATCTCCTGCCATGTCCTGTTAAGCAATCAAAATTGCATGTACAGGGGTGACCACACACACACACACACACACACACACACACAGCACCTCACTGCTCTTTCCACATTATTAACACGTACTCAAAATCCGTTCTTGAATGTCACGGTGTCCGTTTCTGTGTGGCGCCGAAGAGACCAGCGACCTATGTCCATCCTCATAAGGGGTCCAAGCACCGCACCAAGAATAAGACAGACAGGAGTGCCATGTTTCCAATGAGTGAATGAGTGAATTTAAATTAGGATAAACAAGTAGTTTTAACCCACAGAGAGCCCGAAATGGTAAATAACCTCATCACGTGTGCTTCGACTGCATTACATCACTCACACATGACAAACCACAGGCCGCGAGTGTCTGATGTTAAGGTAAGCAAACATTGCCGCTAATCCGCACTGCGATCTACTGCCCCACTGACGTATCTTTCAGAGAGTAATATTCACTATAACACTGCTTCACCATCACTGTCAGGGAATGAGAGGAATTGGGGTGGGGGGTGGGGGGTGTATACAAGTAGAATGAAGCAAAGAAAAAAAAAATGAAGAATAATATAATTTTCATGCTAATGTAATAATAACCCCGCCCTCTGCAGTCACAGGAACCACTGACGCTCACAATTAAAGCACATAATTAAAAGTGCAGGTTCACCCTTCCCAGAATCCTCTGCCCTATGAAGCAGGTCGCTATTTTTGATGCCGGAAACAATTTGTAACAACTCGGTGACATCTTGGGCCACAGACCTTAATCTGTACTGTAAAGCTGTCCATTAAAGTCAAGAGCTTTATCCTAACAGCGAACCTCTGAAAGGAATCTCCCGAGGTCTTTGGAGAATTTGTCCTCTGAAGCTGGAGAACCGGAGAAACCCGAGCAGAGTGTGTGAGTGTAATGAAACTGGAGCAGAGAGGAGGGTGGTTGGTGGTTAACGTGACCTTTGCAAAATCAAACCGACTACTGTCGAAACATAGAATTACACTATGGTGCACCTACACGTCTTTAATACGTCTCTATAGTTGTTCTGCAAGACGCGTCACCACCCGGAAGCCAATGAGAAAACACTGTGCCGGCGCCGTACTGGTAGCCCCGTGGAGGCTGTGAACGTAGAACGTAGAGTAAATTTGCTGTAATCGGCTGTTCCAACCGCGTGGAGAGACAAGCTGTTTTTACGTGTCCTGGCAATTATTAAAAGCCAGGGCGAGCATTCTATAGAACCCGTCAGAAAAAAGGCGAGCGAAATGGTTCAGCAACATCTCCAGAGCAGATTTGGATGTAAAGATCCGTGTTTGCAGTGACCATTTTATTATAACTGGTGAGTTCACACGTAAAGCTAATATTTTGTGTTTTGTTTTGTTTATAATAATGAAAAGGCTACTCATTAGAAAGAATTATATTGAAAGCAGAGCACAGACTGAGAGAAGGTGTGTGTTGTTATCTAGTTCAGGTGGGTAGAAGCAACGAGTCGAGACCATGCTGAGTAAAATCCCAACTGTTATAATGTGCTTCTTTTCTACCGGTACGCAGGGTGCAATATTTTTTCAAGACCATTTCAGGCTGAATGGTGTTCAGTCTCGTTTGTGATGCATGTTTGTAGGTCAATTCCGTCACACAACTATGAAGGTAATTAGAGAGAGCTGTTGCATTAGTCATCTTTTGGTGTGGTAAACTGCTGTGTGGCCTCCAGTATGGGAACCTGCTGTTGTAACCAGGGGCAACAGTCGAATGACTGTATTAAAGTCCACCTATAGGCACACCGACATGTTTTTAATATGTTTCTAAAGAAGCATCGACACGTCTTTAATACATCTCTATAGCATATAGGTGGACAGTGGGTGTTTATGTGTGCAATTTGCATGTTCTCCTCGTGCTTACATGGGTTTTCTTTGCCTCCCTGTGACCCTAATAAAGGATCAAGTGTTTCGGGGGAAATAAAAGAAAAAGAAAAAGCTAAACAGGAATCAAAAGGAGTGAAAGAAAGAGATACAGTGAAAAAGTGTGAAAGAAATTAAAAGTAAAAAAGGAAGAGCGAGCTTAAAGAGAACGAAAGCGATGACAGAGGATGAATGAAAAGCTTGAGCTAGTATGACGGCAATTTTTTTTTAATCTTCCTGTCCCTGACTCACATCCTGTTCCCCATCTTTCCTTTTTCCATCTTTCTAAAAATTATATCTCTCCTGTGAAGCGGCAGTGTGTTCAATACAGAGCCCTCTGTATCATCTTTCCCGCATTGAAGCAGCGATGTGAAGCTTCCAGGGCGAAGTGCGGCTGCTACGCGAGTCTGAACTCATGAATGAAACGCTGAGTGAAAGCAGGAAGACAAGCGGATGAATGAGAAGACATCAGGAGACGGATGTGGGTCTCCTGCATGCCTATAAATGGGGAACTGTGCTGTATTACTGGATCTCGGACCACTATCCCAGCGGAGGGGAGCAGGACGATTAAAAGGATGTAATCGGAGATAAATGGAGGATGTTGGAAAGCCGGAGCTCCGGTCAGGGCAGAATACGGATATGGATCGATACAGAGATGGAACGCTGGAGCCGCTTTAAAAAGCCGGTGATGGAAGGATGAGAAAAGGATGGAAGTGCGGTATGAGGGGATGAGATCAATCTCGTCTCGCTTGCGGAACAGTGTGCGCGTATGTGAGTTCACGTCATCAGGAAGTTTAAGTCATGTCTAGTCGATGTGAATGAAAGGAAGAAATTGCTTAATTATTCATCAACAACAGGATGGTGTGATGAGCTTTGGTTACTGTTAGGGACACTCAGGTTTTTTTCCTAAAACAGCACGTCGCCAAGGTTGTACACTACAGCAGTTCACTAATGCTGAAAAGATATAAAATTTATGTTGCTTTTTATCCACTTCAAGTTACATTTATTGCTGTGAAACATTTCTCACTCCTCTCTCTTTTTGTCTTAAAGTCATTTTTTCATTCATATTTCAAATTCCTTAATCCTACGAGGGTCACAGGAAGGCTGTAGCCCATCTCAGCCGACAGGAGGCGAAGGCTTGGTACACCCTGAACAGTTTGCCATTCAGACTCACGCCTAGGGACAATCTGGCCAATTAGCCTAAGATGCATGTCTTTGGACTGTGGGAGGAAACTGGAGTACGTGGAGAAAACCCGTGCAAGCACACGGAGAATACACAAACTCCACATAGAAACGCCCCCGTCGAGCCCGGGACTCAAACCCGAGAGCCTCTTGCTTGCGTCTCTTTGTCACACCACACGCTCACACACATAGCGGTAAACCGGCCGGGGGGTGGAGGTGGGTTTGGTGTCATGATAACTTAATATACACCTAATGACTAATGTCTGGTTTCACAAAGCTAATAACTGGAGCTGAAACAGCATTCAGTCGATTCCTGAACAGATGCGAGACTCTGAACTCTAGTACACGGCCTGTTTTTATGGCTGAGCTGATCCTGAGGAACATATGGAACAGATGAGTATAAAGTGCTTTAGCGAGCATGAAGAGGCTGAAAGTAAATTAGCGCTGAAGGTTACAGAGAGAGGATTAGCTGGTGAAGTCATTTCAACGCCGCTCATTTATTTACGGTCTCTTATTGAGGATGGCTTTGATTTGTTAGACATTAAAAATTGTGTATCGACAGGTGACTTTACAGACTGTTACAAAATATATACATGTACAAATAAATAAAAATAAATAAATTAATGTCTGTTTTTTTTTTTGTTTGATTGTTTTTTTAATATGCTGTATAAGAAAATGGGCGGCACGGTAGTGTAATGGTTAGCACGTCTGCCTTGCAGCAAGATGGTCGTGGGTTCGAGTCCTGAGCTTGGCCTTTTCTGTGTGAAGTTTGCATGCTATTCCTCTGTTTCCTCCAGGAACTCTGGTTTCCTCCCACAGTCCAAAGACATGCAAGTTAGGCTAATTGGCTGTTCCAAATTGCCCCTAAGTATGACTGTGAATGGTTGTGGGTGTGTGTTGCCCTGCGATGGTCTGGCGAGCTGTTCAGGGTGTACCCCGCCTCCACCCACTGGTCACTCCTGCCTCTCCGCGACCCTAGAAGCACTAATCTGTTTGGAAGTGAGTGAGTGAGTGAGTATAAGGAAATCAGCCCATTTTAGAGCCCATTATAGTTATCTGAAGTTCAATCAATTAATTTAGAAACAAATTCTAAGGGGTCCAATTTCCAAAAGCTTCTAAAATAAACTTAATTTAGTGATTCTACCAAACCGCACACACTCTCACACACACACACACCCTCAGACTTCCAACATTTTGCACACGTTTCATTTCCTGACTGTTATGTCCCAGATGATCATTTGGAAAATTTGGGAATTGGAAAAATAATTAGTGAGAACTAGACAATAATCTACAAGAACTGGAAAATAATAAATGAGAATTTAAAAATCAACTCCAAGAGTTGGACAATAAAAATAATAAACGAGTTGAACGATGATCAACTAAACTTAGGGAAGGGAATCATCGGGGACCGTCCGATATGATATCATCATTTATATTGTGATTCTGTAAGTATCGCGATTCGATACTTTTTTGTTATAATTTTAAAACCCTGAACCATGTTATAGAAAAGTTTGTTTATAGTTAATTCTGCACAAAGTTAGCAAATAATTCGCTTCTACTACACGGGATGCTGTGCTGCCTACCAATGTGTGAATAGTTTAGGTTGCACTACCTGTAAGACTGTAGAGGAACAGCAATGTCTCACAAACTCAAATACAAACTGATCGATTAAAAATGGGGGGGGCCCATCTGGTGATATACGATTTGTAATACATAACTGAATCGGAACCCATCCCCCCTTGACTGAGAAATAATTAACGAGAGTTGGACGATAATCAATTTCAGGAAGAAGTACCTCTGCCTCATGTCACATGATAACGATAATTTTCCTGCCAATAACAAGTTTGTACTCCTTCCTTACATGGTTCTTACTTCACCTTTGCTCTTTAAATATAATTACCATCATCAGGTGTCAGTATTCCTTCTATATATGGATGCTAGGCAAATGATTCCAAGCATACAATGGCCGGTACTGGTGATCAAATTTATTTACACGGATATATATATATATATATTGTACTGATTTACTATATAATTACCAATTGTACTGATTTAAGCAAATCAGCAGCTCTTACACACACAGCCAGATGGCAAGCTCTGGTCTGGTATTAGCCAACATCAACCCCCCAGCCGTTTTACCCCGAAGCCACTGTCTCCTCTTCACCAGTGCAACTCCACACTCTGTACAGAGTGACCAAACTCTCTCAAAATGACCCGATCTCGCAACTCGATGAACTGCAATACCCGAACACGCCTGCTTTCAACACTGACCCGTCACAGAGGGCGAAAAACAAACGTCTCCAAACTTTTCCCCATATACACCCACGCCATTTATATCTGAGCCTGTGTTTATAAAAGCTAAGAATTAGCACCTCGTTAAGAAGTCAGTGCTGGATGCACAGACTGTACACGTGGCTCTGCTCCAAGTGTAATCTTCAAGCTGGACGTTTTTCCATGCTGTATCGTTCAGTAAGGAGCTCATCTCCAGCTCTTTATGAGTTTCGAGAAGCTTTATAATAGCATGCTTCATTTTTTTTTTTTTTGGTGGGGGGGGTGGGTAATCAGTGTTATGAACAGCTCTGAAATGACTAGAATGCTGCCACAAACAACGAACAGATCCCCAGTTACTGTGCATCCGCACCACATGTCGGTCTGCTACACTATTTTACAGAAAGTCCCCCAATCAGGAAAAACCACCAGTAAACAGATTAGTCCAGAGCTTCCAGTCCTACTGGACTATCAGGTTCTTTCTTTAGAGATCTCAAAGCTCCACAACTGACTTCTTATCCACACCAGACTCCTTCAGATGTTGTCTTTTCACCACAGGTCACACTCAGGCATGGACTCTAGAGCTATACGCACCCTGGTCAGGTACCTGCGTGCACTTCCTGTCTCATACCAGCACTAATGAAATGTGGACTTGCTCTGAAGCTTGTAAGCTGGAGATAAAATGAACGCTATTAAGAGCAAAAAGGAGGAGAACTTTTGGGACATGTAAACGTAACTCATTTTCTGAGGTCCTATTAATACCAAATTGGTAACAAAATGAGGGTATTATATGTTTGAAAATCTATGCATAATAACTCTTCACTCAATGGCAGCAAATGCACAGATCAGCAGCAGCTCATGCGTAAGTAATGGCAATCTGCCAGAACCTGTCCATGGACACACAGGAAGAGAGGAAGAAGACAAAAATGCACCTGGAGTAAACGTTATAGAAGCGTGGCTACGGGGTAGCGGTCTCACCTCGGTGTTACAGAAATAAAAGCAGGAAATTAGGAAAATGCTGATGCTTTTGAAAACTTTAATTGACTAGTAAAATTTCTGTACGATATCAGTATGGCGAATATAATCCCATTAACCCGAGAGGTGGAAAAACTGACTAGCTGCTAAGCCATTCCTAATTCAGGGCTTAAAACCCCACCATTAGAAGAGGTAGAGCAGCTGGTGTGTCAATATGTTCCATGCTAGGAGTTATGAGGGAGAGGGCACAGGAGGACAAACCCAAATTACACCTCCTTCAATCATGGCGTAACTACATTTCCAACACATCTCCTGCCTGATGCTAACAAGTGACTCCCAAATGACTAATACGTCTGTGTATTGTTTAATGGACACCAAATCTTATTCTCGGGGAAGGACTCTTGTAGATGGTCCTCTTGGGAGAGGACATTAGCTAATGGTCTGGGATTTGGGAATCAAGATCCTGACCCAACACAATTTAGGCTAACCTCTTCACTAAAGTGCTGTGGCCCAGACTTACCAGGGGGTGATGAACAAATTTTATATGAAACTAAAGAAAAGTCTGCACATTTTAGTTATTATTTGTTAACAAGGCCATGGTGCTTCATATCCAAGCTTCCTGACCCCTAAGAGTCAAGCCAGTGGAGCCAGTAAACACCAGTACTGGGAGAAGAGATATAGGTAACAAGTTCTGGCACTCTTCTGAGAAGCAGTATTTATAGCGTGCTTTAGGAGCTTCTTTGGCATGCTTTCTCGGGGGTTGTTGATCACCTCTATACGTATTCCTGGCTAATAAGTCATGTGGCTTGGGTTTCCTTTCATCAGCGGTGATCCTAGCAGTGCAAGCTGATACCCTGATGATGCCCTGGACACGACCTCTATTGCGTCAGTTGGTGGTGGGAACACGAGTCTTGGTAATCCAGCAATATCGCCAGCGAAACAGGTCTTTCAGTAGGCCAAAGATGAAGACGACAAGATTTTGATGGATTCTTTGGAGCTCTGATTTCCAACTACTTCAAGCAAATCAAGGCACAAGCGACCCAATGTAAATGTGCTGTGGTAAATAGTAGGGGGGGTAGAGTTTGCTTTTTAGCACAGCGGGGACTCTGTAACAGCTGTGTATTTGCAGTCTGAGAGTGAACACACCAATTTACTCCCGTACCCACCCATTAGACGCACACGAGCTTGTAACGAAACACCGATGTCTGCGTTATTCAGGAATGCCCGAATAGATCCATAGACACCCAGGGGTAATTATGAGGAAGCTACTCTTGCCACAGTGATATAATTGGTATAATTAGTGAGTTGGGTCAGCAGGCGGCCTGGTTCAAAACTAGAGGAATTTCCTGTGTCTTGTTCTAGGTCACCTCGACAGCTAATTTGGAAGATGGAGGGGAAAAAAACATCCTGACAAAATGAATCGCGGCTTGAATTTGCGGTCTCTTGTATTTAGACAGAACTCTTCTACTCACGCCCTCATTCATTTGCCCAGCCGATTAATCCAGCTAGGGTCACGGGGAGGCTGGAGCCTATCTCAACCAACAATGGGCGAAGGCCGGGTACACCCTGAACAGCTCGCCAGACCATCACAGTACCGTCACACACACAACCATTCGCACTCACATTCACACTTGGGGCAATTTGGAACAGGAAATTAGCTTGTCTTTGGACTGTAGGAAGAAACTGGAGTACCCAGAGGAAACCTATGCATAGGAAGAACATGCAAAGTCCACACAGAAATGCCCTTGCTGAGCCTGGGACTCAAACCCAGGACCTTCTTGCAGTGAAGCAGACATGCTAACCACTACGCCACCCGAGAACTCATGCATTATAATGTAAATGCAACTGCTTTATAGGTTGCCATGACATAACACTTCATTAGCAAAAAGAAATCTTGTCTTCAAAACATCTCAAAATATCCTGCATCTGACAAGCTAGACCCCTGAGATTTCTGATTTACAGCTCAGCCGACCTATATTTTCAAAAATGTTTTGTCTGGAGCTCGCTAGCTCCCCCCCCCCCAAGTTGTTTTGGGACCTAGGGTTTCTCCATGTTTCTTGTATCACAAAGATTTGACAGAACACTGGACGCATTGGAGTGACATCAATGCAGGACACATCCCCAGGCTTCTAATGAACTGGAATGAGGTCGTTGTCTCATTATTCAACTCACTTAAGGAGAAAAATCACCTTCGGCATAAACTGAACGGAAAAGAAAACCCATAATCTCAGTGGAATATGTTCTCGAAGGCTGCTAATGCCAGGCTGTGCAAGGGTTTGATAGGGACCAATCCAGTAGTAACCCTGAGGGTAGTGATTATGTGGCAGCTCCCAAAATATCGCTCCTTTTTGTGTGGACTGCAGCCACTGGATACGGAATTCCTTCTGGAGGAAAGATGTGTTCTTTAACAGCAGAACAGGCTGAGAATGAAAGAAAGAGGGTTCTCATTAAAGAACATGTGTAACATTATCGAAACTATGGTTTGCAAGGAACTACTTCTTCGAAGTTGTTTACTAGTTTAAAACAGGAGGTGTCTTTCTTTCCGATGTTCTGTTTCGTTAAATTTAAGTAGATGCGCATGAGTTGTGAGACGATCCATCATTTCAGCTGAGAAAAAAACGAGAAAACTAAAATGCAGATCTAAGCTGAAAAGATTACTGCTCTGGTGGTGATTCATGATGAGGATTGGAAGGTGAAAATAGTCCTGATGTGCTGTATATCTTTTACCTTGTTGGCCTTCATTTGCCAGGATAGGGCTGGGTGAAGATATAAACCACAGTTAAGGGTTTAATGAATTTAATCCTTATAGCTGCATGTATCACATGCATACGTGACTTCAATCTGATTAAAAAATAGTTTATTATTTGAACCCAGCCTTTGGGGAAAATAATCTGACCTACTTCAGCGCTCCTTCCTAAATCTCCTCAGCCTCAGAGATGTCTGTAACCAGAGATGACTAACGACATTCCCTGTTTCTTTGCTTGCAGAGGTTTTCGGCATCATCCAGTGACATCATGACCCAGCTTCCAACACAGCCTTTACAGACATCTTTATGGCAGATCTGCTACATCTCCAGAGCTGGGCATCTGTTTTAGAGCTGGATCATAGACCATGGACTGAAACACTTGCACATACGCAGATACAAGCGATTCTGGATCATCTGTGGTCAGAAGCACAACCACCGAAATCTAGGCCATAGCCCCAGGTGCTGCATGTGACTTTATTCTGGGCTCTTTGCAGATTCAGTGACTGATTAATTGATTTTGGATGGTTAAGCCATCAGAGTCCACATGCCAAGATCAATGTCAATGTTCTGCTGGCTCTCTGCATACATTAGCAGTTGATGGAGTGAGCTGGGAGAGGACAAGATAAGATCCAGGCCAGAGCTCATACTGGTTGGGACACAATGCTTTATAGGATGCATGATTCAAATCCCTCAGTGCATCCAGCACTAATTAAAACCTGACAACTGCTTCTGTTGTGAGGAACTTAGGAAAGTTCCTATAGTAACCAGCCCTCTCTTGGGTAAACACTGAGTACAGCTGAAGCTAAGACCCCACCCTGATGCTCACTCATCATCTGGCAAACAAGAACAATGGGCAGTTTGATGGAACAACACAAATTTTCATAGGTGGTAAATTAGGCAGGACTGGACTGGTTCTTCATTCAGTTACGTTTCTTGATCGGGTCACAGTAGCAACTGGCTATGAAGGTCAGGCCAAACCTTGAAGCTCCATGTGGAGGATCTCTGGTTATTCCCAAGCTAATGGTCAGATACAATTTCTGAAGTAGGCCCAGGGTCTACCCCACGGTCCCCGGTCATGGTACATGCCTGGTAGAGCTCCAACAGGAACTGACCAGACAGCATCCCTGTTAGATGTTCAAGCCAACTCACATGGAACTTCTTGATTCAGAGGAGCAGCAGATTGACTCTAGATTGTTGAGTGTCTCAGACCAAACCACCCCGCAGGGGAACCTAACATTACCATCACCTCTACTCAGGACCTTATTCTCATTACATACAGCTCATGGTCAGATTTGAGGACCGGGATGGAAAGACTGACTGGTAAGTAGAGAACTTCACATGGAAACCGAGCTCCTAGGTCACCACCAAAGATCAGTACAATGAGTTTAACAATCTCACTGCTGAACCAATCTGTTCATCATTCTCACACAAGCATAACTCGTTCAAATTCTTAAGCTTTTTGCCTGCTGTTCATGCCTTTCGATCAACATCTGCTTTGGTGTTTGTCTACCAGCAAATGGAGGTGTGTGAAAAAAAAAAAGAAAAAAAAAAAAAACCTAACAAGTCTCGAACCTCCCCAGACTTCAAAGTGGACATTTTTATGGGGAGACAACACCTCAGTGCTACCCTCTAAAGTCTCCAGGTATGAAAAAAACAACCACAGCTGTGACAAAAATAATCTCAGAAGTCCATCCAGAAATCTCCTGGCTGGCTAAAAACAGCAAGTGGGAGTAAATGTTATGACTAATATGTGTAATGCTTTGAGATCATGCTATGCATTCAGGCCATTATTTCATGCATTTCAATTATATGAATCATGATTTGGCCTATTTAAAGCCATTCCTTTCAGCAATCAAACACATACTTGGAAAAAGTGCTTTGTTCCAGCACTTTCCTTTGAAAACAACGTCGTTCTAAAGAAAAAACAGTGTCGGATAAAGACACGGTATAAGCACTGGCTTCTGACAGAACAATTATTCAGAATTTCATAACACACGTGAAACACACGTGATGTTCAGTGTTATGTTTTTCTGTAGGATGAACAGGGCAAGGTAGGGTGCAGAAGTAGTGCACAGGAAGTGATTTGGGACACATACTAATGATGATTACAGGTCTAAATGTAGGTCACTGGGAGGCTGGTGCCTATCTCAGCCGACACTGGGCAAAGGCGGGGTGCACCCTGAACAGCTCGCAACACACACACAATCGTTCACCCTCAGTCACAACTAGGGTGAGTTTGGAACAGCCAGATAGGCTAATGTGCATGTCTTGGGACTGTTGGAGGAAACTGGAATACTTGGAGAAAACCCACATAAGCATGAGGAGTACATACTCCATACAGAAACGCCTGGACTGGCAAATCGAACCCAAGACCTTCTTGCTGCTAGGCGGACTTGCTGACCACTACGCCACCGTGCCGCCCCATTTTTTTGTGTATATCACACTAATTCTCGTATAGCCTAGTCTGCAGTGTGTGACACGGATGAAGTGCACGTGTGTGTGTGCACTGACAGTAATAGTGTTCTTACTAACAGGATTAGAGGGCTCAGAGGTGCTGGACTGGAAATATAAATATATGTATAAGCCTACTAACACTTACCGAGAATACAGACTGTCCTACATAGCTGTAATGATCATAAAGAATATCTGGGATGATACTGACATTTGTTTTTTTTTTTGTTATTTATACAGGTCAGAACAAACAAATAAAAAGGCGTTAACCACAACACACACCCGGCTGCTCGCATTACTGCTACTGACCTTGACAGATGCTGTCCATCCCTTTATTTATTCATTGAACTTCGATCAACAAGTACGTGTGCAATTACCCCAGGTGTAGGCTGAGATAGGCGCAGGTGTATTGATACAAATATTTTTAAGAATCCGTAAAGAACTGCTAATGCCACGGACGGCCGGTGAAAACAGTACACCCTACTCTTCACGGGGCATATATTTCCTGTGACCCTGACATAAGGTCAAGGTCACCCACTTTCAACAGACTTGAAGACCTTGACACTAAGTATAACGGGAATGAATTAGAAACCGCTCAGACAAAAAAAGCTGCACCCTTTAGAGTGTTAACGGCATTTTTGATGAACCGACCTCCGTGACCCTGAAAATTAGGTCAAGGTGAGCGGCAGTGGCGAACGTGGACAGCCCCTGAAAATATATTATTCCTACGCTTTGCAGGGATACAATAAAAATGAAATCCATGTGCAATTTTTCTAGTGGAGGGAGGTTAAACTCTAAACACATTAGAGAATATTCATAATTAATAGCAGCCTTGTGACTTAAAATTTCATAAATCAGTGCTGAACGCCCGCTATCGGTGTGTGATGCCGCGGTTTGACGTTGTCTTATGATCATTTGTAATAATAATCACTTAATCACAACACCCGTTTTCAATGTGTTCCATTCCCTCCGTGCCGTGGGAATTCGAACAGCGAAGATCGACCTTGTGACCTTCAGGATGCCCCTTACCTTCCACGCTGTCCGAGCAGGACGTTCCTATGCCTGTGTCGGCGCTGTCGGAGGCGGCGCTGTGGCGCCTGGCGCGGTTACTGTTGCTGACGGAGGACGAGCCGTGCCATGCTGACTCACAGCCTGGCACCCATCCAGGAGAGGACACACTGGAACCTGGCAACGAAACCAAAGGACATGGTCACCAAAGAGACAGCGTTGATCAGCGAGAGGAAGAAACATTTGAACAGTATCTCAATCATAACATGTGTACAGAGATTCAATGACTGGGCTCACATAATCCTGAGCTCTGTTTAAAGATACTGAAGAGGCAGAACACAGAAGAAACGCTAAAAATATTCAAACATACTCAGTGTTCAGTGTACACACCACAGCGCTCTCTCTCTCTCTCTCTCTATTCCCCCTGACTCCTACAAGAACAAAACAAGGCCGAGTGAATGTGAATAACAATTCCATCCTCAAAAGCCTGGATTTTAACTCTTTACCAGCTAACAGGAGCTCTTACATGGTGGAACGTGGTTCAACACGGTTACTAAAGTGGTCCTCTTTAATGCTCTTCAGGAGGGCTTCTGTTAAAGTATCTACAAAAGGTGGTTACACTGATATGTCAAAAAACAAAGGCGGTGGTGCTCGCTTACTGATCCGAAGGACGGGGGTTCAAGCCCCACTACCACCAAGGTGTCACTGCTGTCCCCAGTGCAGCTAACTGGGTTATCAAAGGCTGGCTATGTCTCTCACTGTCTGAGGTGAGAGGCACGAAAAAGATCCATTGCTGTCGTCGGTAAAGGGCCACTGGGTTGCTGTAAGCGTGTTTCTGGCCTGCCCTGCGATCCTAAAGCGATGGCTTTCTACTAATGTGGGTCAATACACGCTGACTTCGACACCATGGTGAGAAAACGTAACTTTCCAGACACCTCGCTCACGTGGATGAACTGCGCAGTTTGTTATTTGAATCCTGGAGGAAATTTCCATCACAGAAACCGGTTGATTGAATACCTGGATGCTGTGAAGGTTATAAAGTTCTGAGAAACAATGGCCAGTGAGTTAATTACAAATAGAGTCAACGTGTAAGCGTGACCTGTAATGAAGCCACTCAAGCGTGTGATTTTTTTTAAACATGGTTATATGTTTTATGAAATATTTTGCTTGAAATGTGTGCTTGTGGAATCTTTATTTTAAATAAACGTGACTTGGGTTGAGATGTTATTGGTGCTCAGGAGAAGATTGAACAAGAATACTCAAAAATGATCGAAACATTCTCCCTGTACAAGACAGACAAGTTTGAGTTTGTGAGTTTAATTTTTTTCTTTGATTTTGTTATATAAATAAATAACTAGTACTACCAACTGGTAGTTATAGACCTCCACACAGTAAGGCCACAGGGACCTTGACCGTTGACCTACAAAATCTAAATCAGTTTATTCTTTTTCCCCCCCCGTTTTATTCTCCCCTAATTTTTATCGTGTCCAATTCCCACCCGTCAAGTGTTTCCACCCTATCACACACGACCACCACCAACCAGGGAGGGGCGTAAGCATGCACATGCCCCTCCACCATGACATGTGATGCTGCCAGTCGCCTCTTTTTACACACTGCCGCGCATGTGCAATTGAAGGCGGCCTAACACTCACGGAGGGTAATCGCTATCCACCCCTTTTGTACGAATGAGTTTACAGGCACCCACAGATTGGCTTTTGATCACTGTGAGTGACGGGAGTGTACGCCATTCCTCCCTGCTGTGAGAGCTCGGCCAATTAGCTCCCACGGACTCCCTGTCGCGGACGGTTGCGGCATCGTCCTGCGATCTTCAGGTTGATAGTCACGCACCGTGTTGATTCAGTTCATTCTTGAGTCAAAGTTCTATGCCTCCACATGGTACGGCCAGTGATGTTGACCTCTGACCTCTAAAATCTAAATCAGTTCATCCTTGAGTCAAAGTTCTATGCCTCCATGCGGTAAGGCCAGTGACCTTGACCTTCGACCTCCAAAATCTTATCAGTTCATCCTTGAGCCAAATTTTGAAGGAAATCCCTTAAAGGACTATCAAGATAACACGTTCACAAAAATGGCACACATGAGACCACAGTGACCTTCCCCTATGACCTATGACCTCCAAAAACAAATCGATTCTTTCTTGAGTCCCGGTGGACATTTGTGAAAAATGACAAAATTGTTCTTGAGATATCTTCTTTACAAAAATGTCCTGGATGGATGGACAACAGGACATCCCGAAAACACGTCTCCGGCCCTGGCTATCCCGGCATAAAAACTGATAAATATATGGGATGACAATAGTGTCCCATCTTCTCAGTGTGTATAATTAAATGCCCTCACAGATCAGATCACTGAATGACAGCAAGCTGCTTAAAAACCACTGAGTGACTGAAGAGATGAGAAAGAGAGGAGTTAGATCTCAGGTTAGTTTAAGAACTGTGAAGAGTGAATCAGGACTATCAGAGCGGTGGCTCCTGGAACGGTGCTGCACGTGAACAAACATCCATCACTTTTGCTTTCAGTTTTCCTTCTGAGTGTGAGTGTGAGGCCCCCCCACCACCACCACCGAAAAACCCAGCTGCTGTTTTTCTACATGTTTGAATGTAGACGCATGTACAGCGTCTCTGTCCCTTAAAGAGTAACATAACATACGCGAGGTGTGTCTTGAGCCCACCTCAGGCGATTGTACAGCAGGCTGCGGCATGCTTGCTCAGGATATCATGCATACTTCAGCTCTGGGTTATAATTCTGGGAATTATAATGGATTGGGTAAGTTAGGAATAAAAGTCTCCGGGGTGTGCTGTTACAGGAAAGAAATCAGTTACCGAATGATGTGACTCGCTTCGGCTGTTATATTACAGCAAATTGGCAACAATCATGATGTCAAAACAAGGACTTTTTTATTCACTTATGGACCATTTCATGTTTGAAACATTTAATGAACGAGCTACGAATCACAGCAAAGATTCAGTTACTCACTCACTAATTTGCTGAACTGATTAATCCAGTTAGGGTGGCTGGGAGGCTGGCGCCTACCTCAGCCTACACCTGGGGGAAACGGGGCAAACAGCACCGCGGGGCAAACACACAAACACAAAACCATTCACTGCCACTGTGTGGAAATCGGTGTACCCGGAGGAAACCCACAACAGCACGGAGAGGAGATGTAACCTCCACACAGAAACACACAGCCCAGGATTCAAACCCAGGACCTTCTTGCTGTGAGGTGGACGTACTATCCAGCACACCACCGCGCCACCACAGCCAGGTTTCAGCTTTACCCCTGAGTAAATCGCTGATGTTGGATGCAAATGCGGTTAGCATTCTTGCTTCACAGCGAGAAGGTCCTGGGTTCAAGCCCCGTTGATGACAAGGGAGTCTCTGTGTGGTTGCATGTTCTCTCTGTGCTTGTGTGGGTTTCCTCTGCATGCTCCAGTCTCCTCCATAATCCAGAGACTTCCATGTTAGGCTAATTGGGTATTTCAAATTGCCCGTAGGTGTGAATGGGACTGTGAATGGATGTTGGTCCTAGAAAACAGGTTTGCACCCTGTCGAATAGGAAGTGAGTGAGCAAGTGAGTAAGGTTAGAGCTGTTTATTTTTTATTTCATTTACCGCATTTATGGAACACCCTTATCCACGTCGACTTCTAAATGCACTTCAGACACAGGACAAAAACACGTCCCCATGGCTGGGTCACGAGGTCAAGTAGCAAGCTCAGCATCGGGAACATTTAATGAAAGGCAGGTGTTTTGTAGGCTACTACTGGCAATGATTACAGAGTATAAAAAAAGAGCAACTTAAACAAAAATATTAAAAAAATAAAAAACTATTATTATAAGCAAATGCCTCAGCTCATGAAAGATTTTGCGCTTATTTATTATTATTTGTAGTAGTAGTAAATGCATTACAAAAGAATGGCACAATCTGATTGGTCCACTATCAGAGGGTTAAAAAAAAGAACAATACCTCGAGTGGATAAGGTGGGCTAATACTTGGCACATTCACAAGGTGTGCGGTTCTCGACCTGGAGACTGCAGATTCAAATCTAGGTTGATGCATCCAGCCATCTGCAGCCAGGAGTCCATGGGAGCTAATTGGCCAGCCTCACAATCAGCGTACATCCACCTCGCTGTTGCTAAAAGTTATCACCAGCCAATCATGAGCGTCTGTGAGCCCATGGCTTACAAGCGGCGAATAGCGCTTTCCTTCCGAATGTGGCCAGGCTTCACCTAAATACGCACGTGCAATCGTGTCGTAAACATGAAATGGAACACCCTCACGTGTCACGGAGGGGGAGGCGTGTGCTTGCTTAGAAAAATCGGGAAAAATAATAAAAGGTACGAACGTTTTAAACATACCTGTCAACGTTCACAGCAGGTCAATAATGCTTGGAGGGGTTGCACAATTCCTGGTGGTGTTTTTGCGAGTTCTAATGCTTATCGCCTTAAAACAGCACATAATACCGTTCGGTCTTTCACGGCCGACCCAAATATAACAGTCATTTTGTTCTGTTTTGACAGCCTGAAATATTGGACTGCTGGACCAGCTGTTTGTGACATCACTGATCGTGACTCCTTTGTTCAGTTTTGCCAACCTTTGCTGATCCAGCTGTTTGTGATGTCACCAGTCCATGTGTCTATAATAATAAATACCATTAACTTACACCGGACATGACCTGTTAGTAAAATTCTTGATAATAAAACTTATATATCTAGAATATATAGCTAACAAAATATATAACTAAAATAAATATTATGGTGTTTGTGTTTAAACCACTAAACTGTAGCTGCATACCTATAAAATTTATAAGGCACTGCATAATGCATAATGTCTGATCAAATCATATATCTATCTATATATATGTGTGTGTTATTACATATATATAATATTTAATCTGTAGCTTTATAATATAGTAATTACACTGTAATAACACAGTAGAGGACAAAGTGAGGAAGTAACAGATTTGTGGAACATTAGCATCAAATATTTCGCAATATTCAAACAGTTTGACAGTAAAATCTCCACAGAAAATAAACAAAAACTTAAAAATTGTTTATAAAACGTACACCAGGAGCAAAATAAAATAAAACCAGTGAACCCGAGGACGTCAAGCTAGCAAGCTAATTATTGCTCTGAATTAGCGACTACTCGAGTTGTGATGAAAAACTCCAGTGTTCAGAGTTACCAGTGGTTTTTAAGAGATTTATTACACCTTAAATGTAAACAATGAGTTGTTTTTTTTTTAAAGTAAATAAAAAAATGAATAAAAACCCGCCTTGCTAACAGCTAGCTAACAATAAGATGCCGTTAGTCGCTGACTGAGATTCCGCAGGGTAACGGTGAAGGCACGCGCGAGGAACAAATCCACCAATTTCACCTGGTTTTAATCCTAAAATACCGAATATTTCGGGACTTACCCGTTTTATAGATATCCAGGCCGTCTTCGAAATCGTTTCTGCTCCACATCTCTCTGGATTTCATGCGCTATTTTAGTCACAAATGTCGAAGGAGTTTCCAGAATGAACTGAATCCTCAAAAAAAAATCTCACACCAAGAAGTATCCCAAAATTACCGATTGGAAGATATGCTTGAGGATTTTTCTACCTGTAATCCATGTTTACGACAAAAAAACGAGCCCGGATTATACATTTATTTAAATATTCCTATGTCACAATAATCCTGAATCGGGTAAAGATTCATGTCAACCAAGAAGCAGCGCTAAACTACAGCAGAACGACCAACTCGCTGTGCCAAGTGTGAGCTCAAATCGACGCCGAGTTCCAAACGCCTCAATAGGGCACACCATGTACGCTTACGTAAAGCGCAGAACGCATTTCATTGTTTCCTAGGTAGCGTGCAAGTGTAGGGCGCGTGCAGATTTTTTGATATCCGGCCTCGCGCTAGGACGTGTTCCCAGCTGTGAGTGGAGAACGAAAGCAGCAATCAGAGCTGTTAGCTCCGCCCACACACTCACTCGCTCAACCGACACACGAAAGCGACTCAGGTTACTACAAGATCATTATCCTTCATTCTGACACGGAATAGACTTCCATGGACGAAATGTTGATCCAGGGTGTATCTACGGATACATGCTCACACACACACACACTATCTAAATCGGGTCAATTCCGTTTTGAACTGAATCACTTCAATTGACTCGAATCACTTGTAATGAATCGACTCACGTAAGATCCTAGATTTCCGAACCGAATCCTGGAAAACCTCCAAGTCCTGCACATTTGAGTGTGATACCTTCTTCCATCATACCTTCTTCAACTACCAGCCCTGTCTGAATTGATATGGGTGTGTTAACGCAGGGGAAACACAAAAAAAACTGCTCAAACAGCAATAAAATTCATAATCCACCGCCTAGACCAATTTTGATCTCTTCTACAGTATGTCGTCTCACCCATTTGGTTTATGATGCTTCATAGAATTGGTATAGGTGGGAATTTACAGCTGTGCATGCAGGAGGCAGCAGGACGGCACAGCTCCAGGGTCTATCATTCGATCGCGGACTCGGCTTGCTGTCTGTTTTCTTTTCCTGAGTGTCTGCGTGGGTTTCCTTCCAAACCCCAAAACATGGGGGGCCCAAGGTCACACCCAGATTACCAGAGACAGATTCCACCATTACCACCGCCTGACCAGGTGGCTAAAGATCAATGAATAAAGGAGGGAAGGAACCATTATGATGTTAAACAACTCTGAGCGTGCACTATAGGATGTTGTTTGATAATTAGGGACACCTAATGTAAGTATATACTGCTCCAGGATATCTATTTTTTTAATCAAAAGCATCTCAGAGTTTAAATACAAGTTTCTTGATGAACCATTTTGTGCTAAATCCGGTTCGGTTTGGCCACCTGTCTATTCACACTGTTTCATGGCTATTTATAGAACATCTCAGAACTGCGTTGATCAAATTAATGAATCCTAAACATACACTGCAGATTCAGGAATGCTAGAGTTCCTAACACAACAACGTTTGCTTTCTCTTATTCAAACCAGAGCAACAACGGGCACAAGAGGTCTCCTCATCCCCCGTCCTGCACACACATTCTTTTTAAAGGAATTTCAGTTGGACTATTTAAGGGGGCTGGAAACCATTTGGCACCTGTTCAGCGACAGACCGAATGTCTGATGGGATTAAGTTTTCCATGATTGTGCTGCTTTGGGGCAGGGATGCTATATTCTACATCACGTTCTGGACTTTATAATGTTAATTGCATCCTAATTGCAATTTACACTGGGGCAAGAATCATTATAAGCATGGCGAATCCTGATGATCTCGATGGAACTTGGTGGATTCGTGATGATTGCGCAGATCGTGTCAAATTTTTTGAGAGTGAAAAATCATGTTTAATGTATTATGATTTGATGCCACTCGTGACAGAACATGAAAATTGTAGTAGCGCACAGTAGAGCTTAACAGACCTTAACACGTCATCATAGGGGATCTTTTTTATGTATTTATTTTTTTTATTAAATTTTTTTTTCAGATTTTGCCATACTGTATTAATCTCACAAGGGAAATGACCGCCTCTGCATCTAACCCATCCAAAGTGATCACACACACTGCGGCACCCAGAGAGCAGTTGGGGGTTAGGTGCCTTGCTCAAGGGCACTTCAGCCATGTAGGCGGAGAAAGGAATGTGCAGCTCACCACCGCCACACATTTTTCCTGCTGGTTTATGAATTTTCAGCCTTTCGGTCGATGTCGCTTCTCTAACTGTTGCCCCTGTATTTTCAAGTTTTTTGATAAATTTGGAAATATGATTCCTTCAAGTTTCATCCCTTGGATGCACCCTGCCTCCTTTTTGTACTTAAAACATAATGTGAAGTTTTTCTTTTTTTTTAATTACTTTGTCCCCCAAAGTTGACCAAAATCTTGCTACATAATGTAATTTACTTCCTGTCTGTTGCAAAACATGCTTTGGAACGTAATCCTCTGTGCAAGAGATCCACGGTCTCATCATGTATTGTGTTGCTCATACACGGTTCCTCTTTTTAAATCTAAATCCTAAAATTGCCACTATTGAGGAAACACACGGCATGTTTCACCAACTACATATTCAAGGTTAAAGCTTAAACGCTGAATATACAACCTTAAGCACCAACTCATCAGCAGAGAAGAACAACAGAGCTCTCTTAGCCGGAGGAGAAAGGGGCACGCACACGCAAATTAAAGCATTGAGCAAGTTCAATTACCCATGAGCTCGCAATTAATCCGACACGGGTCAGCTGGTGTCAGTACAGACTCAAGTGAGACAGAAGGCAAAGAGAGCCTATAAAAACAAATGTGTGGAATTTGAAAACATGCACTTAACTTTTATTCCCCAAAATAGAGATACCCACGACCTGATACAGCTTTCGGACATCATAACTGATTAGGATTCACGTTCACGCTCGCGTTCACGTTGCGGTTAAAGATGGTATGCACTTTGCTGGAACCCTGCCTGGCTTGGCGAGGGCGTTTCTGTGTAGAGTTTGCATGTTTTACTCATGCTTACATGGGGTTCCTCCAGGTATTCTGGTTTCCTTCAACAGTCCAAGACATGCACATAAGGCTAACTGGCTGTTCCAAATTACCCCTAGATGTATGTGTGATAGTGAGTGGTTGTGCATGTGTTGCCCAGCAATGGCCTGGTAAGTTGCTCAAGGTGTACCTAACCTTCACCCAGAGCGGCCTGAGATAGGCTCCAGCCTCCTCACAACCCCAGTAGGATTAATTGGTTCCTCAAATGAGTGAATGAATAATTTTAATTAAATATAAATAAAATATTGTTACATTGAAATTGAAGGAAATTATTATTTTCTTATACCGACATACACTTTTATTAGTAGCTGCATTTGCACCCAGAATTCCCAGGATGAGCTCCGGATTCCCTGTGACCCAGACTAGGCTAATGGAATACTGAAGTTGAACTCAAGTGTTTATGTTTTATTGTCACTGGTATTTAAAAGTTTACTGTGGAAGCTTGCACGTCTTTATTTAAAACTGTTGACGTGATTAAAGTTAGTCTTCCTATGCGACTTGTGCCACGTGGCACAACCCAGTCAAATGTTTTACAGTTGAGGCCTGTTACTACTAGTCCCTTTGAGGTGGTGCTCATACTTTCTTTTTAAAGACATACTATACATTGTTGATCATGCGCTATTCATCATAAAAGCATAGCCAGTGGCGCTGTTCTGCACCTGCCCTAGTTTAAACAGAACAGAATCTTATGAGCAATCCCATAATAAAAGCCATTCAGTTCTGTTCACGTTCTGACTGTCCCGCCGAGATTTAAAATGCAACACACACAACCATTCACATTCACATTCCCACCTAGGGGCAATTTGGAACAGCCAATTAGCCTAATGTACATGTGTTTGGACTGGTGGAGAAAACTGGAGTACCCGGAGGAAGCCCACGCAAGCATGGGGAGAACCTGAAAACCCCACACATAAAAATGCCCTCACTGAGCCCGAAACTCGATCCCAGGTCCTTCTTGCTGTGAGGCAGACACGCTAACCACTACACAACCACTTAATGCTAACCACTGCACCCAGAACTTAATGTCCCACTAATAAGTTCCTGCCAGTTACAGAATTGCATTTCTTGCTTTAATATTCATTTTTAAAGTGGATTTTAAATAACCAAGTTACATTCTGACCCCATTGTTCATACCTCTTGAACCAGCTCATTTATTTCGCATTATACAGCGTTATTAAAGTCGACCGCCTCGAGCTGTGCGCTTTGTCCCGTTGTGACCTTTAACCGTACTTTCTAAATAGAGATTACTTCACTTCATTTTGTGGTTCATGTGGTTAAATGTTTATCCTAGGTAGTCGAGTGTTTATGGAAAGATTTATTCTGGTTTCAACTTCGTCCGTCTTCACGGCTTACATTTACGGCATTTTGTCAGACACTCTTATCCACAGCGACCTACAATTATCATTTATTTTTAAACAACTGAACAATTGAGGGTTAAGGGCCTTGCTCAAGGGCCCAACAGTGGTAGTAGTAGGGAATGAACCCCTGACCTTTGGCTCAGTAGAACACTGCCTTAACCACTGAGCCACCTCTGCCCACTTCCTGCTGATAATCCACAAATGTCATTATTCAATGTTGCTCCACATGATAATCATCACAAAGAAGAACATGTTTATTTTTGGTCTCTTTTACCAATCAAAGTCACGCCACCAGCCCCGGATGCACCAAACCCCCAAATTCGTTCATTTTTTTATTAATAATAATAATGATAATAATAATAATAATAATAATAATAATAAAATTCGTCCCTGGGTCAGTTCAGGTGACATCTAAATTTCTCTGAAGGCTTTTAGGGCGCTTTATGAATATTTAATGCCAATTAGACACCTTCCCCTGAAATGCTATACAAAAGCTCTGACAATGCGAGGTTGCGCAACAGTCTACATTATTAATGAGACTTATTATGTATACGGTTCCCACCTGTCAACCAAATGGTCTGTATTTTAACACCAGTACAAGACCAGTACGGCTTCCTGTAAAGCGGCACTCACTGAATATTCCTAGAAGGCATAAAATAGTAAATATTTACTGACTGAACAAACTGAAAACACTTTTACATCCATCATCCACTTCCCAACATCAACCTGAACTCACTATGATACCTACAGCATTATTATACACAAGTAAAGTTAAGTAAAGTACTTGCTAATCTTCCAGTAATGCAGCTCAGCCACTGCATCGCATCAGGTACCATAAACTCCACATTCCAATAAAGTATTACTTCTACTATAGGGTGCCATTTCTTTTATGTAACATAAACAGACTTATTTGCCTAACATTATTTGTGTATCAGCAAATAAGCCTTTCTGTTCCTGTTGCTCAAAAGTAACGGTACCTTACAGTGAATATGTATGAACCACCAGAGTTTCATAAAGACGTGAAATTCAAATAGTGAAGTAATTTAAACTCAACAGATGTGTAACCCACGTATAAAACAATAGTAACTCATTAACCAATAAGAGCACTCGGAGAGCACAAACCTCCACCAAGCCCAGCAATCCAAAATTGTCTTCTCTCGCTCTCTCTCTCAATGTTAAAAAATCCTTTAAAAATTCCTGGATAGACAGATTGCTTAGAAACTAACTAATGTTTGTGACTATGTAATTATATGAAATAAAAACTTTCAATAAAAATGGAAAAAGTGTAAAATAAATAAATAAAATAAAAGAATTCCTGGATCCACAAGTTGATCGAATGGAATGTTCCCTTCCAAAGCCCCTCCTCTAGTAGAACTTTCATGAAAATCCATAGATAGGTAAGAAAGTACACAACACCCCATGCAGGGCCTGCTGTGATACAACGCTTCAAAAACCAGAACTATTTCAATGTTAAAAAAAATACTTAAAAAAATTCCTGGTTCTGAATTTCATCCGGATCATCTCCAAAACCTAACGGGGTCTTCCTCGTCCAAAGCCGTACCTCTGATAAACATTCATGAAAATCTGCACATAATTTTTTTGCATAATCCTGCTAACAAACAAACAAACAAACAAACACACAAACAGTGGGTAAGACATAATCTCCTTTGCGGAGATAATTATAGAATTTAAAGCTGATTATTTGAGGATCATCAAGGAAAACGAGGCTGAAGTCAATATTTAGTGCTTAAACCACTAAATAAACACTGAATACCCTAAACTCATGCCCCCCTCCCCATCACAATTTTCTCTCCCTAATTTTAGTCGTATCCAATCCAAACCATATCACATATGACCAACACCAACCCGGGAGGGGCATAAACATGCACATGCCCACTCTGTAACACGCCATGCTGCCACCCGTATCTTTTACGAACTGCTACGCATTCGGAGGGAAACAGATATCCGCCCCTTTGTATGAATGAGTTCACAGACGCCCATGATTGGCTGATGATCATCGTGACTGACAGGAAGGTGAGCACATGCCTCCCATGAGAGCTCGGCCAATTGGCTCCTATGGATTCCCTGTCGCGGACGGCTGCGGCATTCAAACCTTCGATTTCCAGGTATAAACCTGCATGTTTAAATATTCCACGTACCTGATACTAATCCTGCTCCTGTACATTATGATCTACCTCCATGGTTCTGCCCTCTAATTACTGCCCATCAATACTTTGTCTAATATTTTTTCTAATGATCTGTGCATGTATACTACACCATACAAGGTAGGAAATGGCATAAAAATCTCCGGCTAGATTAGCTGGACATTTCCAAATCACCCCCGTAGCTCTAATTGTCGGAAATCCAGGCCGTTCATGTTAGCGCTAACGGTCGTCACGACACACAGAGGCTCCAAGCAACGGCTGCATTCTACTCACACCCAAAACAAAGAACACACTCTGCTGTGAACAATCCTACTGCTGTTACTGATCTACAAATACACACACCAATACATGACTAGTGCACATTATGTGGCTGAGTGACACAAAGAGCCCAGCATATAATCAGCGTTAAAGATATTACAGCAGTGTGAAAAACTTTTTCATGCAAAATAATTCTCAGATAAAAGACCGTTAAAGCAAAAGGCTGACTGTTTTTATCCTGCTGCTGTTCTGATATAGAACTGTGTCACTGACAAACAAAACACTTCCTCTCAGAGGAGCCCACGTGGTTTGTTCCACATGCTGTGTGTCTGTAGTGAAAAGCGCCTATGGATGTACAGCGTGGTTCCCAAATTGCTGTCAAAACATGACACTAGTGGGACTTTGAGTCAACAAGAATCCGTATTTTCATAAGAATCACTGTTTTTGTGCGTTATCGTGAGCACACACACTAACTGCACCCTTTCCCCCCCACACTTCCTGTCTCTTCCTGTCTGAGGCTACAACCCAAACCACACACTAACAAACAACATAATAAAGCCTCTGGACATGGCCCAAAACACACAATGCACTAAACTGTGTGTGAAAATAATACTGATAATTAATATCACATCAACATCAGGACTTCACACCTCCCAAACCATTCAATAGGGTACAATTAATAACGCAAAAATAGCCCCAATAGATAAAACACCTCAGGGCTCAGTATACTGTACGGCCCAAACCACATTATCATATTACAGTGAACAGTATGTCAAAATAGGAATCAGGACACATCTAAATAGTGTGTAATTAAAATACATCCCCAGGACACGTGCCAAATCACATCACAACCCTGTTTCTGAGGATACGTCCCAAATCACATGACAACCCCGGGTCTCAGGATACGTCCCAAATCACATCACAACCTCGCTTCTCATGATACCTCCCAAATCACATCACAACCCCGTTTCTGAGGATACGTCCCAAATCACATGACAACCCCGGGTCTCAGGATACGTCCCAAATCACATGACAACCCCGTTTCTGAGGATACGTCCCAAATCACATGACAACCCCGGGTCTCAGGATACGTCCCAAATCACATGACA
>JAOUQZ010000033.1:10032318-10060428 GCA_028564935.1 Neosilurus hyrtlii | reverse complement strand
TAATGTAATAATGAATTTAAATGAAAATACATCAAGTTGAGGGCTTTTCTCAGCAATTTTTAGATGAGATTAAAAAATAGATTAATTAGATTAATTAATTAATCTCTAATTATTTTTAATCTCCTGACAGCACTACAGGATACGTCCCAAATCACATCACAACCCCAGGTCTCGGGATACGTCCCAAATCACATCACGACCCCGAGTCTCAGGATACATTTAAAAGGTAGCCTATGTTGATATTTGCAGGTGTGGTACTGAAGGTACAGCACATGTTCCTTTGATGGTAGAACCCCAACAATAAGGAAAGATTATTAACCTTATTAATTATAATAGAGAAATATTAGTTATTAACCTTATTTCTAAAAGTGTCACTTCATAATCAATTATCATAAACAATGCAGGATTAAAGTCATAGGTCTTTATAAAGTGTGTGAAACGATTATTCACCTACAAACAAAACTGTGTGAAATATGCTGCACCTTCCTTTGTATGCATTTCTGCTTAGCAGTCACATTCTGGTGTTTTTCTTCCCCCTCCAAAGGCGTTAAAAGTGGCCTGGTTACATTCTACATGAAGCACTTCATCACCTCCATTAACACAATGGACATTTTCATACTGAAAAAGAGCAACGCAAATAAAGAACATGAGTAAAATAAGATGATTTGGAAAAGAACTTACAGCTGTTCTTCTTCATGAGAAAGGCGCATTATGCAGAAGTAGCGGGAGGAAGTGGTGATGCTTCAGCGTACGTTAGCTAAAGTGAAACCCGGCAGAGGAACTCGTTCAGCCAATAAGCATCACAGCTTTTTTTTCAAATGGTTGAAGAATAGGAAACAAAAACTGACTTAAGAAAAAAAGCAGGTGTCCTAGAGGTAAAGGAGGCGACTGGTGAAGGTTACAATGAGGAAATGAACATGACGTCTGAGAACAGTGTCCTGGAAGTAACAGGAACCTGTGCATGTGTAACTACTCAGTAATAACTACTGAATAAACAACAGCAAACAACAATATTTTAAATAATGCTGAGTTGTACAACAATCTGTGATGTGGGGATAAAAAAAAACATTGTTGAGTGAGTGGCTTCTGTAAGCTGAGGGCTTTGACTGGTCATGCTTAAGGTCACGGACTACAATTCAGTCCAAAAAGAGAAATCTTCAGTATTACAATCTCCAATACAGTAATTAACAGTGGACTTTTTAAAAGAAGCTCTAATGCAGGACTGTCTGACTGGAGTCTCTGTTCAGGCCTGGTCTGGATTATGGCTCCTGTCTGAAGGACCACAAGATGAAATCATGGGTTTTTTTTTTCACAGCTGGAGACGTCTGCTCACTGGCGTGGCCCAAAGCACTTCCTGTGAGGATCAATGAAGGTCTGGCTCACTCATGCATTAATGAAATGTCCGCATGATTCGATTGTCCAGTCTGTGAACGAAACCTTGAAGGGTAGATCAGCCGTGAAAACATATCAGTCTCAGAAAGTTATTAAATTAATCATTGCTCTTGTGAGGTTCAGTCCGAAATAGTCTTGAGCTCAGTGCAAAGATCTTTTCTTTACTTGCGATGGACTTGGATATATTAACATTTGTACTCGGATTTGATAGTAAAAAAAAAAATAAAAAAAATCAGTCAATAAAAATGACTGCTCAGTCACCGGTCAAACATGGCAGCCATTGGTTCCCGAGTGGCACAACATCAAGGAGATCGTAAGTTCAAATCCAGGTTGGTGCCACAGTCATCGGTTGTTGGGAGTCCATGGGAGCTAACTGGCTGTGCCCTCACGGAAGGAAGGAATGGCATACGTTCACATCCCTGTCACTTAAAGCGACCCACTGCCAAACATATGTACCCTCTGAGCTCATGCGTACAAGGGGCTAGATAGCACTTTTTGTTCGCGTGCGTTAGGCCACCTTTGATTGTGCAAGCCCAAGCAGTTGGTAAAGATGCAGATGGCACGTCACTTTAAGGAGGGGAACTTGCTTGCTTACGCCCCTTCCTGGTTGGTGGTGAAGGGAAGCCATATTTGACAGGTGGGAATGATCCATGACTAAGTTAGCTTAGGAAAATAAAGTGGAAAGCTAAATAATTAAAGCCAATAACAAGCCATGGCCAACTTGTTTCTATTTACTGTCAAGTTCTTCCTTTCTTACTTTGACACAATTTCCTCCGGGATCAATAAAGTATTCTGAATCTGTAGAGGTTGATAAACGGCATTGATCTGCCATTTACAGGATTTCTTGTCCATGTCTAGTGTCTAGGATGCAACTGCTAAAAATTAGCTCCATTGTTACTAGCCTATCCGAGTCTCCGTACTACACAGATTTTGTGTTTTGACTGTGTATCCCCCCTTTTGGGCTGATAATATTGTTGGGATTTCAGAAATGACCCTGTGTCATTATTACCGGCCCCTCGACCGTTCCATTGATAAGAGCCATTTGATGATTTCACCATTGCATTGCTGGGGATTACAGCTAGCACTTTTATTTTCAGATTATGCCAGATTGCGATGGTATGGGCATGTGCAGAGGAGGGATGTAAGGTATATTAGTGGAAGAATGTTCAGGATGGAACTGCTGGTTAGGAAGAGAAGAAGAGAAGGCCAGAGAGGAGACTTATGTATGTAGTTAGGGAGGACATGCAGTGATTGGCGTAACGGAGAGCAATGCAGTGGACAGAGCGAGATGGGGAAGGATGATCCGCTGAGAGAGATCCAGCCAAAGGAAGAGCGTTTTGCATGCCCCTTCAAGTAGATCAAGTAGGAATCCTTAAGTTTAATTTTTTTCTTGTTTGTCAATTTGTGCATCCAAATCACACCAATAGATGCTATATGGCCAAAGGTTTGTGTACGCTTGACCCATCCATTACACCCATATGTGTTGTTCCCACCCCCCCAAAAGCTGTGGCCACAACTGTATAGAATATAATTTCCCTTTACTTGAACTAAAAGCACCAAACCTGTTCCAGTATGAACCATGCCTGTGTAAACTAAAAAGCTCTTCGAAGCACACCACATACTGCACAACAAGCTGACACACGAGTGTGTGTGTGTTTCTTACTAAGCAGTTTAGCTCTGACAGGAACACCCTGTGCGTGACTGTACATTTTACTTAATGGCACACAGCTGAGAGCCAGAATACATGTTCTCTATGTCTCTAAGCAGCCAGTTTGTTATATAAAGCTGCACGAAGAACCTCAAAAACAATCCTGTCGTGCTGTTAGATCCCCCCTGCAGCACTCACTGAGCACGCAGGGTTGCCAGATATTATGGCTAGCATAGTTGCATGTGGGATCATTTAAAAAGCTAGGAGAAGTTACCATTATCCTGAATTTATCAAAACTGCTCATGGTTCAATTTTTCAACTCTTTAATAATAATAAAAAAAAAACACTCAATACCAGTTGGGCTTCAACTAAAGCATAACCTAAATTCACAGTTATAAAACTTTATTTCCTTGGACATGATTTGTTCTTGCAGCCAGTACAGTCATGTAACTTTTTAGCCAGAGGAACATGTGCTATCAAAAATCTCCCAGAGATCCTACTCAGGGTTAGCAGGAATGTTTTTTTCCAGGTAGAACATGCTAGGGTTATCTAGATATCACAAGAATGCATTTTGAGAGAAAAATGACTGGTAGGGAGCCATATTTTTTTAAAAGACTGACTGATTGAAGGACTGAAGTCAAGTTTAACATCATGTCATCATTCACAAAACAACATTTAATTCATCCAGTCCATCAAGTCTGGAAGCACTAGAAATGAGGTGGCACAACACCTTAAATAATAATAATTAATAATAATAATAATAATAATAATAATGGCACTCAAAGTGCAATGAACCTCAAACACACAGCATGGATAATGTAGCAAACAGGCCATATATGGATACTGGTTTTAATTATCCATTTGGTCATCTTACGATATGTTCTATAGTACATGGACATGAGTAGCAAGAAAAGAAAAAAAGCTCACTTGAAGTTTTTATGAAATGGTTGGATGGAGTTTTATTACCAGAAAGCCCATTTATGGCATTTGGCAGACAGTCATCCAGAGCGACTTTTTTATTTATTTTTTGGTGCAGTTGAGGGTTAAGGGCCTTGCTCAAGGGCCCAACAGTGGCAGCATAGTGGTACTGGGGCTCAACCCCCAACCTTCAGATCAGTAATTAACCAGTGAGCCAACACTGCTCCATAGTACCGTGTTCCATAGTATCAGCAGTCATTTCAGTGTTATACACACTCAATCGCCAAAATCGTGTGACTATCCTGTCTCCACCTTTGGCTAAGACCTTCCTAAATCAAATCATGTCTGGGACTCAGGTACGATAGTTTCCCTACCAAGTTTAACAAAAATCTTTGCACAGGTGTGGTCAGTATTCTGTTCAAAGTAAAAGAAACAAATAAACATCAGAGATCTTAATTTTAGTAGTAGTAGTAATAATAATAATAACAATAAAAACAGATACATAATTTGGACAGATTATATTTTGTTTATATATGTTGTTGGACTATTAGTTTTAAGACAGAACTGATTTTAAAAACAAACAAACAAACAAAACAGCCATTCCAATCTGGCAACCCTGTGAGCTACGCTGCAAAGCCAAGCTGAAAAAACAAGGCTAATAACTGTGTCCACGAAACACTGCTGTAGCCATGAGAGCAACACACACATTTAATCCCCTGGGGATGTTTAAAAAGTCAAACACCTCATAAATCAGCTTCACTGCTGACTATTGAACCTATGTTTCTCTCTTCTGTAACAGTTTTAATTTTAAGTAATATCGCCAGTATCAGACTGTAGCACTGAAAACCCACCTGAGAATTATTATTCACCTTTAATGCAAAAGCAGCGACGGAAGGTGATCCCAGACTTTTGATTGAGAATAATCTGAAATGTGACAGGATGGAACAAAAACAAAAAAGAAAAGCACTGTTTCTACTCAGCACGTGTGTCTGACATGAGCTAACACCTCACCTGATGCTGTTACACCTGCCACAACAACCTGCTGACAAAACAGAGCAACTAAAAAAAAAAGAAGAAAAAAAAACCAAACCCAAAAAAACAGTTAAAGCTCATGTCAGTGACTTTTTTGTGGTGAAGCAGTCTATACAAGTTTAGCTGTTGAACAAACAAGCGAAGGATTTGTTTAAATGCAAGAGATTATTTTTATTTTGTTGGATATTTCATGGCGGCGCAGTGGTTAGCACGTCCGCCTCACACTTAGAAGGTCCTGGGTTTGATTCCCGGGCTCGGGGCGTATCTGTCTTGAGTTTGCACGTTCTCCCCATGCTTGCGTGGGTTTCCTCCGGGTACTCCGGTTTCTTCCCACAGTCAAAAAACATGCACAGTAGACTGATTGTCAGTTACAATTCACTCCTAGGTGTGAGAGTGAGTGTGAATGGTTGTGTTTGTTTTGCCCTGCAATGGCCTGGCGAACTGTTCAGGGTGTACCCCGCATTCGCCTAGAGTCGGCTGAGATGGGCTCCAGCCTCCCTGCGACCCTAATTAGGATTAAGTGGCTTAGAAAATAAACGATGGAATGAATACTTAGATTTATCAAGTCATAGTATCTATATTATAATCTAGATATTTGTTTAGCCGTACCAGCTACGCCTACATAGCGCTATGCTAGCAATATTTCACACTCTACATCATGGAGCTCTTTGCTAGCTAGCCATAACTGTAATGCTAATTACTTTGCTCCATAACAAGCTAACACAATTTCATTTTAATGACTACAGTTCTTACTCAGAACTCTCCTGTGCCTTCCATGCGACTGATACATAAGCATTAAAAATAGCCACGTGGATGATTTCAGCCAAATGAAATGGTACCAGTATCTTGTTCTTAGGACTCTGTCAATTCATGAAGCTCTGCCTCTTGTTCTAAAGTTCAAGCTTTCATTAGCATTAAGGAATTCACTGGGACAGAACTGGTTCTTGTTTTCAGGTGCCAAAAGGATTCAACAGCGTGGAAAATCCCTCTGAGTCAAGATGCAAATATCTGACTGCTTTTTCACGTCCCTTCTCATTTTTTATGCTTCATGCTACAGACACCGTACTAAGCTCTTACTTGCACTGTCGTCATCGTGAGACTTTATTTTTCAGCGATATAGAAATAAATATTTGTGAGGAAAATATATTTATACGGCTCTTATAATAGCTCTCACATGTGTACATTTTATATATATATTCATGGAATTAAACATTTTGATTTGAGCAAATTCTAAGAAACGGTTGTTACAGAATCATCATGAGTGATTTTTTTTTATTCAACAAATTTACAGAGTGGCATTAAAAGCTTTTTAGTGCATCTCCATGGTACAGGCTTCTTGCATGCAAAATTAGAAAGAAATCTGCTCAGCAACTTTTGTGAACCCACAATAATATACATCATCAAAATGATTAATTAGGGAGGGAGGGATGGCATACGCTCACTTCCCTGTCACTCATAGCGATCACCAGCCAATCATGGGCGTCTGTGAGTTCATTCGTACGAGGGGGCGGATAGCGCTTTCCCTCCAAGTGTGTTAGGCCGCCCCTAAATACGCATGCGCAGCAGTTCGAAAAGAGGTGGGCGGTAGCATCTCATGTCACGGAGGGGGCGTGTGCTTGCTTGCGCCCCTCCCTGGTCGGTGGTGGTCGTGTGACAGGAAAGGCAAAAGCTGATGGGTGGGAATTGGAAATGACTAAATTAGGGAGAAAAATGGGGGAACCCCCCCCAAGAAATTTTTTTTTATTAATTAATTCATTTTCTAGGCCACTTAATCCTAATTAGGGTCATGTGAAGGCTGGCGCTTATCTCAGCTGACTCTGGGCGAGGACGGGGTACACCCTGAATAGCACGCCAACACAAATCATTCATGAATATGCAAACTCCACACAGGAACGTCCGAGTCCGGGAACCGAACCCAGGCCTTATTGCTGTGAGGTGGACATGCTAACCACTGTCCCACCTCACCGCACATAAAAATTATGAGAAAATAATTTTAAAACTCATAGGATGGGTAAGTCTGTGCTTTTACACCCGAGCCTAGTGGCTCATCAGGCCGGTGCTTATCCCTGGTTTCTGCAGCTTGGGACTGGACCCTTATTTAACAACAGCAACTTTAGCACCAAGTTTGTGTGATCAGCAATTCTAAAGAAATAATTGCTGATCACATAATTTAAATGCCACTTTTTTTTAAATCCCGTCAGCTAAAAGGATAAAGCAATGATTTTGAATAAGTATGTTTTTGTTCTTATAAGCCACCAAGCTGGGTTATAATATCCAGGACTAAATAGGATTGAGTTCTTCTAATTTCATCTGATAATTAACACTATTTTTTAACCTCATTTAGCGTGACAGTACTATGGCTATTTAAAGCTATTGATTCAGTGTTTGCACATCAAAAGACCTTAGTCGTTCAAAGCCTGTTAGGGAAAAAAAAGCGATGAATCTGCACACAGCGGGGCGACATTGTACTGCAAAAAAAGTCACGTGATTCATATGTGTCAGTAAATATGGAAGTAATTTGCATAGGAAGAAACATAGGTATGTATTATTTGACCTATAAACAAACCAATGTTTGTGTCTGATGTATGTAAACTTCATGTCGTATTATATGTAGATGTGCATAGTTTTATTTTATTCAGAAGTTCATTAGATTATATCTGATTCATTAGTTTAATACCTATATACTGTTATTTTTGCCTCTATCTTGCCTTAAGCGAACTGACGAAGTCACATCTTATTCTAGCGATTTCGCACACCCTTTTAACGGCAGTGTTTTTGAACTGGCTAAACCAAACTATCAAGCTTTGAAAATAATAAGTAAAAACCACCTGATAATGAAAATAAACACACTGTATGTTCATGTGCAAAGAGAATGTGGACAGCTTGCCTTCCGTTTCACATTAATCTTTATAGTGGATCTCCGGAAGAAACCATCGAGTTGTTATTGCGTGGCTTCTACATCCATCCCTCCAGCGTCTGTACACATTACGATGCTGATTGGCTGTTGTGCATCGTGCTTCAGATTGGCTGTTCCCTTTTCAGCAGGAAGTGTGTGCTGACAACTGTGAATGTATACTAAAACAATATTTGATTTTTAAATGTTTTCAAAAACATGGCTTAAGCTTTTAAAACAAAGATAGAATACCTAATTAATTATGAATGGAAAAGATAAACAGCCCATAAAAATCTCATGGAAAGCTTTGCACGAATCTGTATATTTATTTCAAATATAATCCGTATACTTATTTCAAATTTCCATATTGTTGCTCTTATCATGAGGCAACAATAAACCAGCTACTTAAAACAAAAGCCTGATTAACTTCAATACATTATCCTCAAACATTGCACAATTATGGGACAGAAACAGCTCCCAAAGCCTTTCCAGTAGCAGATTATTGACCTAAAATACAAAATAATAAAAGGTCAATCTGCAACTAAAGCAATAAAACAAACACACAGAAAAAAAAATCCTCCTGACAGCTTTGAGGATGATGTAATGTTGGAAAGAGGAAGGGGTGTGCAGGCTTGGCGACAGAGCCAAAGACGTTCGAGTCGATAACACTTCATTATTGATGATGCTGGTGCTTCATCTGCAGGAAGCCGGGATCCATTAAGTCCTCATGTTACCACTCGTTTTCTCCTGAGTACAGCTTGGCTGTGTGAGGAACACCGAATCCGACGCACCTCGCCGTCTGACATTGACTAGAATTTAACCTGCTCGAGACGAGACCTCATTCGGTAATGGAGACTGGCCTCCTCTCAGTTCCTAATTCAAGGGCAAAGGGAAAGTCTTCTAATGGACAGATAACACATCCATGATAAAATAGCAATAGCAACACAAAAACAGCTCTGATCCATCAAGACACAGGCGGTATAAGATCTCTGAAGGTGGGCTGCTGTATCGGTCACCAGTGTGTGTTAGCACCAGATCCTCAAAGTCTGACGTATTTGTTCAGCACAGCCACAGATGCTTCACTGGATTGAGATCTGGAGGCTACGACAACACCCTAAATGCATCGTCATGTTGATCAAACCATTCATCCATCCATTTTCTAAGCCACTTATTCCTAATTAGGGTCGCAGGGAGGCTGGGCGCCCATCTCGGCCGACTCTGGGTGAAAGCAGGGTACACCCTCGACAGCTCGCCAGGCCATCGTAGGGCCAACACACAAACAACCATTCATGCTCACACCTGGGGCGATTTGGAACAATTAGCCAACTGTACATGTTTTTGGATCCTGAGGAAACAGTCCACGATCCACGGATGCTCCTCCTCAAACCACCAATGGGCAAAACATTGCCCAGATCACATTCCTTCCGCCAGCTTGCCCTCTACCCATAATGCATTCTGGTGCCATCCATTTCCCAAGAAAAGGACACACACTTGCACAGACCCGGCCATCCACGTGATATAAAACATGATCATTAAAGCAGACCCCCTTCTTCCATTGGTTCGATTCTGACATTCATGTCCCCATTGTGGGTGCTTTCGGTGGTAAACAGGGTCAGCATACAAATATGCAGCAAACTGCAGGGCCCTGTTTTTTCCCCCCTTTCTGTCATAGCCAGCACTGACTATACAAGTAATGTGTACTACACTAACTCTACTGTTGGATCGAGCTTGCTGGCCTTTACACCCCACATGCATCGATAATCCTTTGGCGTCCACGCCTCTGTAGCCAGTTCTCCACTCATCCTTCATCAGATCACACTTGGTACATACAGACCACTGCATACCAACAACACCCAAAAAGACCTGACGTTTTGAAGATGCCCTGATACAGACATCTAGCCATCACAATTTGTCAGAGTTGATCAGAACCTCGCACTTTGCCCATTTTTCCTTTCTTCCAGAGCTGACCGACTTAATTTATTAGACACCTCGGCAGGTACCACTGCAATAATATAATCAATGTCACTTCATCTGTGACTGTTTTTTTATACAAACAACTGATTAGTTCATTCATTCATCCGTTCATTTTCTAAGCCGCTTAATCCTAATTAGGGGCGCGGGGAGGCTGGCGCCCATCTCAGCCGACTCTGGGTGAGGGGCGGGGTACACCCTGGACAGCTCGCCAGGCCATCGCAGGGCCCAGCTGATTGGTGTCATAGTTTATTTTTTTCTGAGCCAAAATACTGTTTTCTCAGTGAAATACACTGCTCAGAAAAAAAAAGAAAAAAAAAGTCATAAATTGTAATATTTTCTTGGAGACCATTTGGCTTTGATCTCAGCACGTAATCGTCACGCCAGTGTTTCCGTTTATTTCCATCCAGTGTCGTGTTCATTTCTCACCGTTGTCTTGAATCGTTGAGGGAAAAACTGAACCCCTCCATAAAGTCTTCTCCGGCACATCCCGAAAACTTTCAATAGGGTTAAGGTCAGGACTCTGGGGGGCCGATACATATGTGAAAATGATCCCTCGTGCTCCCTGAACCACTCGCTCATTATTTAAGTCTCCGTTTTATATCCGCGCCATCAGGGAAGAAAAAGTGCATTGATGTGATAACCTGCTCATTGACTACATTCAGATCATCAACCGACTTCATTTTATTGCCACATTAATGTTACTGAGCCTCGACCCGACCAACCGGAGCAACGATGCCATGATCAAGGATAAATGCTCTACATGAAAATATTACAGTGTGCGACTTGTTGTTTTTTTTTTTGACCAGGCAGTGTATCTTGCGTTTTCTAATTAGCTTATTCAAAGTTCTTGAATCCAGTGCCGTCTGCACATGTATGTGGCAGCACTCTTTTCTGTTTTGATGGCGATGTCATGGTGCAGGATCATGGATTCAGTTTGGCCACTGTCCTGTTTTGCTAGGACACACACTGTAGCCATCCAATCAGCTTGACGAACAGGTGAGGAAATCACAGGTAATTAACAGGACTTCAAGCATTTTTAGACAGATCGAGGTTTTTTGGTTTTTTTTAAACATAATATGATATTTGGAGGAAAGCCAGATGATGTATGATGGAAAAAAAAACTACATTGCTCAAAAGTAAGGTAACATATTCCAGACAAATAAAATTCTACCCAAAAACACTTTTTGTAATTTTCTGAGTGATTCAACAGGTTTCCCCGCCCTCTACTTACTACATGTTCCTGCTGTTTGAGGTTATACCCATAAAGTGCATTTATTTATATTCCTTTGTCAGAATGCAGAGCACAAACAAATCCGCTTGGCTCTAGCATTTATCATCCATTTGCTCTGTGAATTCCTTCTCAAAGTCTCATCAAAATCTTCTCTGAAGTTTCTCACAAAAGTCTTTCAGCCTAACAGCTGCTAGATAGAAGAAGACATTTGTCTAGACAGTGTCTGCAATCCAGAATGCATTTATACAGTGAAGAGGTCTATAGAATATTCACTATAAAGACAAACGCTTATGGACATTTGACCATCAGACCCTTCTGTAGCTTTATCCCAAAGGTGGTGCCACAAAAACGAAAGCACACAATTGTGTAGAACGTCTTCGTCTGCTGTTTGGTTCCAATTTCCCTTCGCTAGAACTAAGAGGCTTGAACCTGTTGTGGCGTGACCGTCCCCCCCTGTGCACACGGTGAGCTCCATGAACACATGCTTTACCAAGGTTGGAGTGGGAGTACGTGAGTCGCTTGCACGGAGCACCGACCTCAACCCCACTGAAGATGTTTGGGATGAACTAGAACGCCAGCTACCCCATTAGCATTAGCATTAATAATGCTCTAGTGGAGGGACGATCACAAATCCCCACAGCCCACACTCCAAAATCTAGTGGACAGTCTTCCCAGAAGAGAGAAACTTATCATCACAGCAAAGAGGAACAGAACCTGGAGTCCAACCTTCAAGAAACACATAAGAGTTGTGGTCAAGTGTCCATGAAGTGCATTTTATATTCCTTATACGACTACGTAAGTTGCACTTACAGTACTCAAGCTGTAGTCGTTTAGCACCACCCTAAACGCAACGTGACGCTCAGTCGTAACCCCGTCAGCAGTCCTCCTGCATTGCTGAAGGAAGCAGTCATAAGAAAATGCAGCAACAAGAGAAGTATGAAGAAAAAGTGTGTGATCATCGCTGATCACAGGGGAGCACAAAAGGAACGTTAAGTTTGCTGATAAAGGAGCACAGAGTGCATTTTTTACTGTTGATTCATAACTTGGCAGTGCTTTACGACAGCAGGAGGAGGCCGCTAGATTTAGTTTTCCTTCGAGCAGCTTTTCATTTCACATAATCCAAAGATTCCGCATCAAAAACAAGATCCATATTTACAGGGTTTTTTGCATTAAAGGAAAACTCTCACTCACTAGCCAGCCAATCCGCTTAATCCTACTAGGGTCGTGGGGAGGCCGGGAGCCTATCTCAGCCGACGCTGGGCGAAGGCACGGTACACCCAGCACAGTTTGTCAGACCACTGCAGGGCCAACTTACACAAACATTCACACTCACATACACACCTAGGGGCAATTTGGAACAATTAGTTTAATGTGCATGTCTTTGGACTGTGGGAGGAAACAGGAGCACCCGGAGGAAACCCACCCGAGCATGGGGAGAACATGCAAACCTCACACAAAAAGGCCCTTGCCGAGCCCAGGACCGTCTTGCTGTGAGGCGGATATGATAACCACTACACCGCCATACAGGAAAAGTCAGTGTTATTAATTCCATTGATATCCACAGCATCAGTAGTGCATGTGTGTGTGATTACTAGGCACAAGAACATACATTAGTTCATGTATTGGGTAATAAAAGTACAAAAAGTTGCTTGTGGTGATCACACACGACCTACAGCTTCCCTGAATTAAGATGTGACCGAAGTATTCCTTTAATGCAACTTCACACACAGGTATCTTATTCATAAAACTACAGATTCGCGTTCTTTCTTGTCTCCTCCTCCCAGTCGACATCGAGAGCTTCATCATCTCCAATAGATGAGCTGAAGAAAGACAGCCCCGAGAAAAGGCCTCCGGGACGTGCTGAGCTCAAGTCAAAGCACTTCCTCTTCCTGCAGCTCATCGATTGTTCCTCACACATCTCCGTCTTCGCGTGTGGCCTGCTCGTCTTCCGACGAGTCTCCGCGGTCGAATCTGTGCAGCTTTTCGCTGCGCTGGCTTCTCTTTCCATTACGCTGCCCTTAGAAACCGGTGTGTTGTTCTCCTGTGTTGGAGCTGCGGTGAGATTCTGGCCGGGCTTTTCCTCCGGAGAGGGAACAAAAGAGAACGCGGAAAGCCTGGCCAGGGTGGAGGAAGCGACTGTAGTCTTTGGTTGGCGTGGCTGAACGTTTGGGGTGGCAGTGCTCAGGCTGTTGAGGAGTTGCTGGCTTTTGTGATGTGCGTCGTCAGCTGTTCTGTTACTCTCTTGTGGCCTTTCGGAGCGAACGTCTCCGACTTCAGCCTGCACTCGTGCTTGGAGTTTCTTACGTTCACTGCTGCC
Source organism: Neosilurus hyrtlii (assembly GCA_028564935.1). Classification (NCBI taxonomy): domain Eukaryota; kingdom Metazoa; phylum Chordata; class Actinopteri; order Siluriformes; family Plotosidae; genus Neosilurus; species Neosilurus hyrtlii. The sequence goes on along the minus strand of JAOUQZ010000033.1, from coordinate 10,047,023 downwards.
CTCTGCTGGCTGCCTAGGACATTGATTTTGCACCTCATTTTTCTCTTTCCGGTTCGTTTGTGGAATTCGTTCTGAGGTGTTCGGGCGATCGTCCATTTTAGGGGTCGGATTTAGGCCGCTGCCCAGATCAGGGTGCTTCATTCTCTCTCTGGCTCTAAAGGTGAAGCTCGTCAGGTCGACTTGATTTCCCTTCGCGGACTGTTCCATCTCGGGGGGACTGAATGAGATGGCTTTTCTTTTAGAAGGCTGCTTCCTGTCCACTATCGGTGTGCTGTGGCACGGAGGTGTGCGCGGAGATGACGGCTGCTCCGTAGTTAATTTTTCATCCACGGTGTTCTTCCTCTCGTTCTCAGAGCACTCAGCTTTCATCCCTTTCAATCTCTTTGCCCGGAGATTTTTAGAGATCCTTTGCAGCACTGAACTGCTGTGGTCTTTGGTCTGCTTCTCCCACGCGGAGCCCGTGCCACTGTTGCTAGGCAACACACCAGGGCATGGAGAGTTGGCTGTGTGATACTGTGCAGAGGAACGAATGCACGATGCTGGTAATGCTGCATTCCCCTCAGTTGGATCGGTTAATCTGTGGAACCAGTCGAGGCCCGGGTCAGAGGCCGACGCACTCTCCCTGTGCATGTCACCCGGGCCATCCCCAGACCACTCATGAGAGCTGTCCTGCTTCCTGAATGAGGAAGAAAGCATGAGAATTAGGGATGGGGAATGGATTCTCTTGAATTTAAAAGTACCAGACATTTCCAAAATGATACTAATGTTATATTACTGTATGTTACACACTCATTCTAAGGTAACGCTACCATTTCTCAAGAAGTGCTGTGCGGCTGAGGGGTTTTTCCTATCTGTAAATGTGTTATTTAAACAGCAGAGGGCACTAATGTATAATATCGGAATACTACCCTATGAACGGGTATGCGTGTGACTCACTGTAGGCAGAAGAAATACAGCTCGGAGCATAAACACACACAAACATCCAATATGGGAAAGAGATGTGTGACAGGCTTCAAAAACAGATTTAACAAGGAATCAGAGCCATTTTTACTTTTACAGATTGCTGAAATCTAAAGAGAAAAAAATAATAATGCAGCAAGCGGTCTTATATTTAAACCTGACCACAGCCTTCACTAACATTCATAATGATAAAGAAGTGGTCTATTTGTTATTAGTTTTGTTTAGTTTTTTCCATAAAAGGAATATTTGCTAGGTTACTATGTTTGGCTCTATTATATCATTTTCAAATCACACAAATTGAACTGAATTGTGAATTTAAGGAATTGCTACATGCCGGGGTTAAGTTCTTTCCTCCCGAACACACCACAAACTTCTCTTGGTCACTGTTTTCCTTCAATCTCAGTATGGGGTGCATGTGACATGTGATCCATATAAAGAATTGGGGGCAGACTTCACTGAGTGCCTCATGTTAAACTACTGCCCAATATTTTTTATACTATTACAAAAGTGCACCATGTGACTGGCCATTTGTCCAAAAAGTTCACCTTACATATAGATGTAGTTTAGTCGGCTATTTATTGGAAATGCATGAAACCAGATGCTTTTACTGATGGATAAAAGAAATATACTCAAACAGAACCACACACGACGCCGTGAGACTGAACGTCACTTCACAGTCATCATGTGGAATGAAGCAGCTCGTCCGAAGACAGGTATTTACTGAGAATCAGGTGATCATGTGACCTACCCCGCGAGCCTCTGCAGCTCTTTGTTGAGGATGTGAGTCAGACCCAGCCCCTCCAGCACAATCTCACACTGGCTCCTGTACTGCTCTCCCGGGTCGTCGGGGAAGGACGTGTGCAGGGCATTCACATTACCGAGCAGTGCGCCACCCTGTGGCCAAGACACGAAAACACAAAAAGAATTCCAGAAAGTGTAATGCAAAGCTGGTGACACATACAACAGACCTGAATTACATCATCATCATCATCATGCTTTTCATCCATTACTAGTCACACCAAAGATTGTGAAACATTTACAAAACAAGTTAGCTCTTGTAATTTACTTGTGTTAGAGCAGCTACTGTATAAATAATCATTACTGCATCTCTAATAGAGCTGTGCGGTGGCATAGTCGTTAGCACATCTGCCTCACAGCGAGAAGGTCCAGGGTTCGATTCAGGCGCTCGCCAAAGGCGTTTCCGTCAGGAAACCTTTGCATGTTTTCCCCGTGTTTGCCTGGGTTTCCTCTGAAATCTCTGGTTTCCTCCCACAGTCCAAAGAAAGGCACGTTAGGCTAACTGGCTACGTCCTGCAATGGACCGGTGAGCTGTTCAGTGTGTACCCCACCCTCTCATCCCGTGTCGCAGGATTAAGCAGTTCACCAAGAAAAGAGTGACGATACATCACCAATCTTTTCATTTTTCTGACACAAATTCAAAAAAAGTCTTTCCTGTGTTGGAAAAGTAGCGGCTGAGCTTCACTTCCGACTGTCACAGAGACGCCAAGCAAACTTTACAACTAATGACTGCAGCCCATCTGGTTCTCTGAACAATATATCAGCTCCCATCTAACCCACCCTTTAATTAAACGGCGCTGACAACCAGCAATTATTATTATTTATTCCATCCCCACCCACTAGACATGACAATCACATGTTCGGATTGGCTAACCTAAGGCTAGTAATCACTACTACTACAAAAAAGGAAGCATTCGCAATTTGTGCCGAGTTATTCGCTAACGCTAGCCTGCTAGCACATTCATGCCGTTCATTCTAGACTTATTCCATGAAAGGCAACAAAACTAGAAATTAAATTTAAGTACTTAGTGGAAAGAATAGATAGATATATGAAAAATTTTTATATTTATATATCTTTTTTCTGCACCAAACGCAGCTTTATCTGTGTTGAGGAACAGATTCCATGCTAGGCTAAAAGGCTCTTATGCAAAAATTTGAATAACATATCAAAAACCTTCACAATCCAGTGAGTGAAGAGAATAAAACAGCTATTCCCTCTTACCGCATATGACTGATAGCCCACCCGGCTCAGCAGCTAGCAATTCCTATAGCAGGGTAGTGGTGGCTCAGTAGTTAAGGCGCTGGGTTGCGAATCTGAAGGTTGGTGTTTCAAGCCCCAGTATCACTAAGCTGCCACAGTTAACCCTTAATTGCTCAGATGTATAATAAAAGGTAAGTGACTCTGGATTAAATGTGTTTGCAAAATGGCGTAAATGTAAATTCATATACAGTTTCAGTTCATTTAAATAACATTAAAACAGCATGTATGTGCTCCTGGAGGTGATGTACCTGCATGGAACACTCCATAACTGACACCACCACGATGGCATCCTGTACCGTCACCGTCTCTCTGAACATCAGCTTGGCATGGGCTGGAAATGACGGTGAAGATGTGAAGAAAGAAAAGAAAGTGATGATGTGGCTCTTTTGGTGAGGATTTGTGCTTCAATACACGTTTGCATTTTTAAAAGTGTGCATTATTTAAAATATGTAAAATAATAATAATAAAAAAAAGCCTGGTGTTTAATGTGGGACATTTTAGTCACTGATATAGATATATACTAGTAAGGACGGTAAGACAGGTGATATTAATCTGCGCGCGCTTGCGTGTGGGAGTGAAAGACCTTCTGCGAGACGGCCGAGGCTCTCCAGCATGCGTATGGTGGTGCGTGCGGCGTTACGGCTGTCGCTCTGCCTCTGGAGCTGGTAGTAGCGGGTCAGGATGGAGTTGGCGTCCTGAGTGATGCGCGGCTGCAGCCTCTTTATCACGCAGAAGTACGCCCTCATCTTCTCCATGCTCCATAATGATGAAGGCTGAGTCGGAACACCTGGGGCAAACCGAGATCATAAAGACGATGATGAAAACAGATGAAGCTTAATGTGATTCTGTTTTCATTACGCGCCCATTTTATTCATTTTCTATCAATTTAGCTAAAACAAAGACGACAGTAGAAGAACGCGAGTGCTTTATATCCTGGTTAGTGTTGCAGTGAACCTTCTGGCCCTACATCACTCCCTGAAAGCCAGTTTAAACGCACGCTGTACGCTGAGTCAGGGCGGTATTAAAGCTCACCATGGGGAATTAATGACACTGGTTATGTAACAGGTGAGACATGAGCATGATGCGCCGCGACATGAAGGTATGAGAGTGAAGATAAAACCGGTGGACTGAGATGAACCTTTATTCTGGAGAATAAACGAGGAGATGATTTTGTCCCATTCGGGGTTCTTGGTGTCGAGCAGGATGAGAACCAGGTCAAAGCGGCTGAGGAGAGGACTTGCCAGAGCGATGTTCACAGACACTGATACGTTGGGGTCGTACTGGCCCTTTGGGTTGGTGGCTGCAAGAATCGTCGTCCTTGTATCCAGCTTACACACCATTCTGTACGCAAGACAAAGACTGAATGATCATTGTTTCGTTTCAGAATTAAAACAGTGCTCTGACGTCACATCACGCCACCTTAGCCCTCCTACACAGTCGGGCTTATCATTTACACAGCTGGTCAAAATCTTTAGTGGGTCATTTGTGCCTGATGCTAACGATATACTTGTAAAATTAAACAACCTTTTAATGAAAATGAAGGCAGTGTAGCATTACTAACCCAGCTTTAGCTACACTGATGGTCTGCTGCTCCATGGCCTCGTGGATGCTCGTGCGGTCGTGTTCCTTTATGCTGTTAAACTCGTCTATACAGCACAGCCCTCCATCAGAGAGAACCAGCGCTCCTGCCTCTAGATGCCACTCGCCAGAGTCCTTCACTGCGGCTACAGTCAGACCTGGTGAGCGCACACACACACACACTTTCAGATATCTGACTGCCTTTATCGTGTTAATGCAAAAGTAATTACAGTAAAGTCGAGTCAGCACCTGCATTAGTGGAGCCGATGCCAGCAGTGAGGACGGAGCGTGGTGTGATTTTAGCTGCGTACTTCAAAAACTGAGATTTTCCAGTGCCTGGGTCGCCCACTAGCAGGAGGTGAGATTCACCTGGTAAGAAGAAACACTGTTCCACCCAGCTTCTGAATTTTTGATTCCGATTGGAAGGGATATTACATGGTTGTTGGTTTTCTTATTGCAGATCTGACTGCAGCAGCTACAAGACAAATCTCAAGTTCGTATCGATGAATGTGATGCGTTATCGTTTCTATAGCAACCACTCGTTCACAGGAAATACGCTTTACATAATCAAAGAAATTTTAGCGAAAACAATACGCTACTTTAAAAGAATAAAATTTATAGCAAACAGTGTTTTCAAAACTAATTTTAGAAAAGTGCTGTTTTTAAAATATACAAATTTTAGCAATGTGCTAATTTCAAAGAATAACTTTTAGCACACAAAGTGCTATTTTCAAAGACTAAAACTAATTTCAGCATAATTCTATTTACAAAGACTAAACAAATTTTTTGCATAATTTAATTTCAAAGACAATTTTAGCATAATTCTATTTTAAAGACAAACAAATTTTAGAATAATTATATTTCCGAAGACTAAAACAATTTTAAGCACAATTCTATTTTCAAAGAGCAAAACAGATTTTTAGCATAATTCTATTTCCGAAGACTAAAATAAATACTAGCATAATTCTATTCCCAAAGACAAACAACCCCCCCCACCCCCCCCACATGATTGTATTTACAAAGAGCAAAACAGATATTGACATAATTCTATTTTCCCTTTTTTTTTTTTGCACAATTGTATTTCCGAATACTAAAAAAAAATTTTGGGGGGCATAATTCTATTTTTAAAAACTATCAAATTTGAAACAAATTCTAGCAAACGAAATGAAATTTTCAAAGAATACAACAAATTCTGGGGGGTAAAAATCAGTAAGATATTCATTATGTGAGGAAAAACTTGAAATGGATAAACGTCGCTCTTTATTTGTATTTTGGTATAAAAGGAATAAAACACTTGTTTCTTACTGTACTAGTGTAGAAGTCTTTATAATAAAATAAATTGCCGACAGCGTGTGGGGTTAATGCCACTTACTGTCACCAGCTTGAAGTTGATTAAAGATCTACACCAGCATGTCCCAATGTGTTTTATTAATTCATTGAGAGTGAAGAGAAACACACACATACCTCTCACTTTCGTTCCTGAGGCATCGACTCGCTGCACTCCACCAGCCAAAACCAAGGCTACAGCTAACTTTACCACATACATCCCAAACACCTGGGGGCAGAGACTCATCAGAACCTGATTCCTGCCTTAAGATTGTAAAAAAACAAAGAGAGAAAAGGAAAAATGAGAGTCCTGGATAGAAAGATCAAAGGGTGTAATTAGCTTTACATCTTAACACTACACTGATCTAACAATCTGGTAATACAATTCATTAGAGGACCCGACCCCTCCCCGCCACCACCATCAAAACAAACAACCAAACAAAAGAAATTATTTCCACAAAAATACAAATTATAATTTGCTGAGAGAACAGCTTAAATTTTTTTAATGGTTCGTCATTCTCAGATACACTTTAAGCCACTTTCTTTACCAATATATAAGCTTAACTTTTATTTTAACTGAAAAAGTTGTGTCTTTACGGTTTTTTTTTTGTGCAGCCTTGACAATGAAAAAGTCATACAATAAACATCTGTAACCAAATTAGCAGGCTGTATGCTCTGTACAAGCATAGACATACAGTATACAGAGATATGGGTGAGGACGGGGTCTTCCTGGAAGAGACCACACCCGCTGTGACGTATATACCAGCAATAGGGTCGTGCTTGTGACTTTCCCAGAATTCCTCAAATTCTTTCTGAAAGTCCTCTAGCGCCACTGCTGCTGTGGATTGATCGTTGTTGATTTCGATGTAGTTGGCCTTCAGTACGATCTCCACGTCACAGCGATAATCCTGGTACAGTGGCTTCCAGCGCTGCCACACCACCCCATACACCGTGATATCATCTCCTGGGAAAAACACAAACCGCCTAGATGAGGTTATGGAATTTATAGCACCTTTCCTTCTATTTATATACATTATCTTATTATTTCTTTGATTCTTTACTAAGAAGCACACAGTTGTCTGTAGAATGTGTTTGTGCGTTGTAGCATTATCATTTCTCGTCACTGGAACCAAGAGGCCCAAGTCTGTTCCAGCATGACAAAGCCTCTACGCACAAAGCTTCCTCCATGAACACATGGTTTGCCAAGAACTGGAGCGTCCTGCAAAGAGCCCCGACCTCAACCCCACCGACCCTAATTAGGATTAAGCCACTTAGAAAACAAACGAAGGAATGAAACTAAAATGCGTCCATGGTTACGCAAAAAGCAAAAGTGGCTTCTATAAGGGCTATTATAATTCAACGTGTATTTTTTTTAATGCTGGAGGTCAAAAATCAAGGTCACACGAAAATGTAACAAGTACGCGACACTTCATCACCCCTGGATGTATTTACCAATAATACCAAGTTGGGCAAGTCGGCCTCACAGCAAGGAGGTCCTGGGTTTGAGTACCGGGGCTTGGCTTACTCTGTGTGGAGTTTGCACATTCTCTCTGTGCCTGGGTGGGTTTTCTCTGGGTACACTGGTTTCCTCCAACAGCCCAATAAAATGCGCATTAGGCTAACTGGCTGTTACAAATTGCCCCTAGGTGTGAGTGTGAATGGTTGTGTGTTGGCCTTGCAATGGTCTAGTGAACTATTCAGGGTGCACCACGTTTTAGCCCGGTGTTGGTTGAAGACGAGTAAAGAACAAAGTTTGGTATTCATAGTCGTCATGCAGCATTAATCACGGCAGAATGGGGCTCATAGTTTGCTTAAGACCTACATCATCATGTTTACCTGACTTGCACCTGTCTACTAGATCATCTTCTAAAATAACCAGCATAGAGCGAGGGATGCTGCCCACGGAGAGCCTCTGTACCTGCAACAAAGCATCACAGCCCCGTCACCCAGGAGGACATTACATGCAACTCATATTTAAAACCACCAGAAAAGATCAGACACAATTTCTGCACCAGTTTACAACAATTTCCAGAATTTCCCAGAATGCCTGTCGCCCAGGGTCCTGACCTGCTCTTGGATCTTGATCTCCTGGTAGTCTCTGCACGATGACGGTGGAGCTTCTCGTTCTGCCAGGCAGGTGAATTTGAAGGAGCCGCACTCGTCCTCGCTGGGACAGCGGCCGGGCGGGGCGAAGCTGTAGTACTGCTCGAAGTCGGCCTGCACGGAGAACACGTGTCTGCACTTGTTGCACATGTATTCCCGTTGGTATTCCAGCACTTTGGTCGCGCTGGTGCGGATGACGGTGCCGGTGACGGACAGGAAGTGGCCCACGTCGCGGGCTTTAGGGATGTGCTCTCGGGTCATCTCCGGACACACGGGCAAACCTGGAGTTTCAGACACCGTAGATGATGGACAGTAACCAAGGAGGTTATATTTTAGCTGCTGTTGGTTTGTTTGTTAGCAAAATGTGAGCATTCTCTTTTTACACAGAGGTGGCGCTTTGGACAGGAAAGATTCTTTAGATATTGGATCCAGGAATTTTTAAAGGATTCTTTAACTCTGTGAAAATTAGTTTATTTTATTGTTTTAGCTCATATGAGGGATTGCTGGGATTAGCGGAGGTTTTCACCCCATGTGCTCGTATTAAGTTGGCTAATCTAATACACTGATGAGGGCTTTTTTAACCTGACCCTACTGGCCCATCAGAGCTGGAGCTTAGCCGGTTTCTGTTGCGTGAAGCGACTAGGAGTTCAACTCCACCTGGATGGGATCCTAGTCCATCGCAGGTTACCTTCCCAGTATTTTTTTTACTGGTACCCATTTATACTACTGGGTGGAAAGGCACACTAGTGATTAAGACCCTGGAGGTTAAAGAATCTTAGCACAGTGGTGGTCTAATGTGGATTCAAACCCATGCCCTCTTGATCATGAGCCCAGCACCCTAAACACTATACCACCGGCCCCACGGGGAAGAAGTAAATTAAGCGGATTTGTTTTTATTCAAACTGCTCCTTTAATACAAATTTCCAAGGTGCACATTTCCCCAGTATCCTATATAAAAATATCAATACACCTATTTAAATATGAGTTGTACACTTTAACAAAAAACAAACAAACAAACAAAAAAAACCCAACAACAATAACTACCACTGCTGCATATTTAATGCAGCCACTAGATGGCAGTGTAGACTCATCTACAAAGAAGCTCTTGGAGGAAAAAGGCCACAAATCAAGGGTGAAAGGAAAAAAACCCAACAACCAACAATCACAAGATGCTCTGCTTCACTGAAGGCAACAGCAAGTAAAGTAAAATTAAAACTATTTATAAAAGCTGAGTGCTGTTTTCATTAATTAAAGCAATGCCTTAATAACTTCAATTAGAGGGAGACAGGATCAGGCATGGATGCTTTGTACCAAATTAGTGTGCAGGAAATGGTGACGTAATGACGTCCGCACTTCCTGACGGGTCATATCTGTAAGTGTACAGAGTGTGTCTGTAATTACAGGTGACACACTTCCCTTCTTCATCCCACGTGCCCAGAAACATAAACGGGAAAAAAAAAACCTGCTTCATTGTGATTCAGTGCAACATTTCACCACCAAGCATCACAGGGGATAGAAGGCTTTTCTCGCTGTTCCCCCTACCAGACATAAAAATAAATAAATAAATAAATAAAATGCCGTTTAAAAACTCTCTTTTTACTCCTGGAGCTTTGTTTGTTTCTCCAACACTGGCACTTTAGTAAACCTCGTCACTACAGATGCCAAATAGAGTCAGACGCAACAACGTCCAGGTAAACTGTGCTCGTCCTCAAAACAACCAGACAACCCCCACCAAGTCTCTCTCTCTCTCAGTCTCTCTCTCTCTCTCTCTCTCTCAGTCTTTCTCTCTCAGTCTCTCTCTCTCAGCTTGTCCATTATATTCTCACAGGGGCAGTGGTGGCCCGGTGGTAGGGTGCTGGATTACTAATCCTGAAGTCGGGGTTCAAGCCCCACTATCAACGGGTTCTCACTGCTGTCCCCCCCAGTGCAGCTAACTGGGTTATCAAAGGCCGGCCATGTCTCTCACTGTCTGTGGTGGGAGGCATGTAAAAGAACCATTGCTCATTTTCGTCAAAAGTAGCTGCATAGCCGTCAGCGTGTTTCTGCCCTGTGATGGCCTGGCGCACTGTCCAGGGTGTACTCTGCCCTCGCCCCGGAGTAGGCTGAGATGGACGCCAGCCTCCCCGCGACCCTAATTAGGATTAAGCGGTTAAGAAAATGACATGACATGACATTATGTTCTCATTACGTCCCATGTGAAGAACGACCCGCGGCTATTTTCAGTCCAGTCCCAGACCTGCTCCCAAATGTAAAGATAAAACAACTTTCCAAAATCCACGTGACACAGACACGATAATATCCTCCACCTGAACTAAACTCCATCCAGTGGCTAAGCCTGTGTGATCGCGTATACCATTGATATAAACTAACAACTGCAGTCACAAAACTATTCAAAATCTTCACTTAAAAGCATTAAATACAAACCGCCACGAGAGTGTATATGGACAACGGGTGTGCTGGGCTCATAAACAGCCGAACATATCCCTCGATAACGATGCACTTGAACAGCCAGATGTAATGCTCAGTTGAACCATCAACATGTGACAAAAACAGACACGGCGTGGAGTCAGAGACCGGGCAGCGATTCACAGGGGTCTGAGGCGGCCGACGGAAGGATCACAGAATTCAGCGTATTGTTTTAGAGATGAGTGAGATGAGGGGCGTGCACTATGATGTCACATTAGCATTAACATTAAACTATCTCTGTAATGAATCATTAATTCATTAAAATTAATATGCGATCCTCCGACTGTGATCCTATGTGGCTAATCAGGAAATGTTACTTTTGAGAAAAGAGTAATTACAGTTACAGGACCAGTTTCTGAAAGTCCGCATCTGAAACTCCCCAACATCCGTACACTAGATGAATCCAACTCTCCACCAATCAGCGCCATCGTACTAGTGTCTTACTAGCAACAGATGAGTTCTATTTACACCGAGTCATGTGTGTTTTGAGGCTTCTCATTGGTTTAGTGTTGTATGATTGGGGGAATCCTTCTGGAATTCTGTAAAAAGGGAGATTCTGGAAGTGAATTTGGATCATAAGGGAATACCCTGAGCAACCACAAAAGCCAATTGAAAAATCAGTAAAATAAGTGGATATTTCTATTGTTTTACAACTTGGACATGAACCCCTTTATTAAACAAATATTTTATCATGGAGAGATCGTGTTTATTGATATTTGAACTTGGTCATGTGGAAGATTTTGCTTTGAAGGATGTATTTTTGGTGATATCGCATTTTCGTCCAGTTATGCCATTTTCAACTTACTCAAAACACGACCTCGCGACTTAATCCGTATTATGTTGTAGCGGGTCAAAAACAGTTTTGCAGATTTTTAATATTTGTTTTTAATGAATTTGATTTTAACTCCAGTGCAGCTAACTGGGTTTAAGCCAGCCGTGTCTCTCACTGTCTGTGGTGAGAAGGACATAAAATAACCGTTGCTGACTTTGGTAAAGAGTAGGCCATTGGATTGCCGTCAGTGTGTTTCCGCCCTGCGATGGCCTGGCGAGCTGTCCAGGGTGTACTCTGCACTTTCCCAGAGTCGGCTGAGATGGGAATCGACCTCCCTGTGACGCTAATTGGGATTAAGCGCTCTAGAAAATGAATGAATGAAGGAAGTACAGTACATGTTTTTCTCTGAATGAGTAATAAATTGTGTTTAAAAAAAAAAAAAAACTAAAGTTAAAAACAAATAAATAAATAACTAGATAAATAACTAGATAGATAGATAAATAAATAGAGATAAATAGATAGAGAAATTTCTTTCTTTTCAATTCTATGTATTTATATATTTAATTATTTGGTCGGGTTTTTTTTTTTTTTTAATGGGACCAGTTCTAGAGTCACTTAGGTGGGGAAAAATAAACACTAATAAATATCTTTGAAAATAATCTTAAAAAAGGGAGTGGGTCCAGCACCAGTAGTTTATAACCTTTGACAGATTCACAGACCATTAAAAAGATTATTATAAATGTCTATAAAGTATTAAATATTCATGAATAAAAAAAAGAATCTCTGGCATACTGCTGCGGATCATAAGGAGAAGAAAACACTTCCTATCACCCTGCACTCGGAGAATAATCGACTTTAGCCCAGAGACGAATCGGCGTTACGGTCAGCACCCCTACTGAAGTTGTTTCCTTTCTGACAGCATACAAAGTATTCCGAGTCCTTATTTAATATTCATGTTGACACTGGAAACGGCATTATCACCAGGAAACAGACTTGTGTTCCTTCACAAGTTAATTAAACTTAACCTCACACAGTAAATACGCCGCTGTCATGAAAAAAAAACAAACAAACAAACAAAAAAACACATCATGAGCCAAAAGCAATAACGATTCTCCTGCTATCTCATCCAGAGCCGACGTCTCAGGTGAGAACACATCGGTTCTCCTCATCCTGCGATCGATAAAGCTCCTGCTGAGTGCGGTTCCTGCTCAAACTTGCCTGTTTGCCGCGTCACGATGAGGTTTTACTTTTTACCCCAACGCCTGCCGGGGAAACCCGGCGTCTTCTCCGCTTTGCTTTAGGAAGCCGGGCATCAAACGGAGCTAATGAAAGAAAGAACAGATTCCTTTCATGCACCGGATAGTCAAAGGGAGGGTTGAGTGATGTTCATTCCCAGCTCGACGCCTTTTTCATGCCCTGGTTTGCCCGTGACAACATGGATTGGGCGCCGTAAACAGGACAGGGTAAAGTGGAGGAACGTTCCAGATCGAAAGCTTTTTTCAGCAGCAGACCTGAATACCTTAAACACTCAAGTGTTACTTCTACTCCCTACACGCAAAGAGACGACACCGTAGCGCATCGACGAGGTGCGTGAATATCAACCTGGAGATCGTAAGTTCGAATCCGGGATGATGCTGCAGCCATCCGCGACCAGGAGTCTATGGGAGCTAATTGGCCGAGCTCTAACGGGAGGGTGGGAGGGATGGCGTACGTTCAGTTCCCTGTCACTCACAGCGATCACCATACAGTCCATGAGCGTCTGTGAGCTCATACGTAACGAGGGGGCAGATAGCGTTTCCCGTTAGGCCCGGCCCCCAAACACGCAGCAGATCGTGAAGTGCCAGGTGGCAGCGTTACATATCGCCGAGGTGGCGTATGCATGGGCATGTTTATGACTTAAACATTAGGGGAGAAAACAAATAAATACGGATGAATTAACGGCAGCATTGACTTAGAACTGACGTCACTAAAACCTAGTAGGGACTTGATTGGATTTAAAAATCACAACTACCTCTACGCCTTGTTCTTACCTGAGACACGAACATGCAGGTTGCGTTTCAGCCTGAAGGAGCTCTGCGGCGGCTCGGACCGAGAGACGGCGAGCGCGGCGGTGTGAAGAGCCTCGTCGAATACGGGCAGCACCTGGCTGGGGAAGGCGTTGAAATACTCGCCCACCTCCATGTTGGCCTCGAATAAGGTCATAGCGTTAACCACGAGTGAGTAATGGGCGTCCTCATCAGGTTCCCGCAGGATCTGCAGGATGTCGTTCCTGTGATGCTCCGTCACGTAGGTTTCAAACATCAGGCTTGTGAGAGCCGCCTGCTCCGAGCTCAGGGACATCTTCAGCCTGGAACAGATATACATCCAGTCTATCGTCTTTAAAACTTCAGTTCTCCAGTCACTCAGTGTACATGCGATTTCTGCAACACTCGCATTCACTCACTCACTCTGTGAACTGCTTAATCCTACTGGGGTCGCGGGGGAGGCTGGACGACCCTGGACGAAGGCGGGGTACACCCTGAAACAGCACGCCAGACCATTGCAGGGTCAACACCCACAAACACAACCATTAACTCTCACACCTAGGGGCAATTTGGAACAGCCAATTAACCTAACATGCAGGTGTTTGGACGGAGGAAACTGGAGTGCCCAGAGGAAACTCACGCACGCATGGTGAGGACATGCAGACTCCACACAGAAACACCTAAGGCTAGGACTTGAACCCAGGACCGCTACGTGCTGCCCTCTTTTTGAAACTTTTTCATATATATATATTAAAAAAACAACAACACATAAATAAATAAATAAATAAATAAGTTAGTTAGTTAGTTAGTTAATTAACTAAGTCACGGAGCTCAAACCAGAAGCAGCTTGTGAAAAGCATGTGAAAGCAGCTACTTTCTACCAAAAAACATAAACATCAGACTCACATATGAGGTATAGAGCACTGAACTTACTTCTACAGTCAGGGCTGGAAATTACATCATTTCTGTCCTCCGTATTTTCAAGCTGCAAAGGAAAAGAAAAAAAAAACCATTAAAAAATCTCTATATTCTGTTTAATTAACAAATATTCTCCCTCATGTGATGAGTGTGATCAATTTAGCTCCCCGAAGCTGACAACTGCATAGTCAGTGTTAATATATATAGTTTCAAGTTTTATTACATCAAGTGTTATGTACAGACAACAACGGAGCACCAATACCGGCAATGAAATTTTTGGACTCCGAGCCCCCTCAGTATTACACAAACAGAAACAAGTATTGCACAGAAAGAAGCATTTAAATACGAAGTTAAAAAATAAAAGCTGTATGAATAAAATAAATAAAAAACAATCTAAAAGAAGTTGAAGAAAAAAATTACATATTATATATATATATATATATATATATATATATATATATATATACACACACACACACACACACACACACACACACAC
>JAOUQZ010000033.1:10006959-10018569 GCA_028564935.1 Neosilurus hyrtlii | reverse complement strand
TGATTCCACTGACGGCCAATCACTGATAACCATGATCCCACCTACTATCAATCACTGTCAACCATGATTCCACTGACAGCCAATCACTGATAACCATGATCACACCCACAACCAATCATTGATAACCATGATCCCACCCACGACCATTCACTGATAACCATGATCCCACCTACTACCAATCACTGTCAACCATGATTCCACTGACGGCCAATCACTGATAACCATAATCTCACCCCCGACAAATCACTGATAACCATGATCACACCCACGACCATTCACTGATAACCATGATCCCACCTACTATCAATCACTGTCAACCATGATTCCACTGACGGCCAATCACTGATAACCATGATCACACCCACAACCAATCACTGATAACCATGATCCCACCCACGACCATTCACTGATAACCATGATCCCACCTACTACCAATCACTGTCAACCATGACTCCATTGACGGCCAATCACTGATAACCATAATCTCACCCCCGACAAATCACTGATAACCATGATCCCATCCACAACCAATCAGTGATAACCATGATTACACCCACGGCCAATCACTGATAACTATGATCCCACCCACAACCAATCACTGATAACTATGATCCCACCCACAACCAATCACTGATAACCATGATCCCACCCACGACCAATCACTGATAACCATGAGCTCACCATGGCCAATCACTGATAACCATGATCCCACCCACGGCCAATCACTGATAAAAATGACCCCCTTTATAAACATCAGAAGATGTTTAAAAATCCCAATGCTACTGCTGAGGTCCATCACTTAAATAAGATTTGTGGTCCTGTGGCTGGCTTTGTTGTCCTGATCGATGCTGTGGAGGGGTGGTCAGATAATCGGAGTAATTATTATCATTAACAAAGTACCCAATATGATAGGCGTTTCTCAGACTAGCTTAGCATAACACTAGCATCTTAGTTTACTTATTATTTTATACAAGTGCAAATCCCTAGCTAATAAACAAAGCTCGTGTGTGTGAGCGTGGCTCTGGATTCAGGGTCACCTTGTCCTGCTTTGAGCCTGGCAGCCTGTGAGTGTGTGTTTGAGGAGATAGACGAGTCTCATGACAGTGTAGGCCCGTCTGCCTCGCTCTCTTCATTCCCATTCAGGACAGCATGCATGCAGACTCGCAGTGGCGCCCCAGACACGAAGCACAGCCACGCATGCTCACCAAACCATACCACACCACACCACACCACACCACACACGCAGGACATGCTGAGGGGTCACACACTTACGAACATAGAGAACATTTATCAGAATGCAGTGAAAGACATACAGAGACAGTACATACAGAGAAGGATAACGAATGAACAATTCAATACAGTAGGAGTACAGATCATGTGATCTTAAAGTGCAGTTCAGAACAGTGGAAATGTTACGTATGAGTCTGATATCACACGGAGACGTAAAGACACCAACTCCCAGCGTGCACTCTGACGGTGGGGACACATGCTCCCTTTTGCATTCCAATGCCATTTAAAAGATTAAGAATAATTATTACTCATACATAAACATTAGGGTTAAGAAGAGGTATCCCCTTTTTCCTGTCATCTGGAAAGAAACCAAACTGTGTCTCTGCCATGACACAATCGATATCTCTCAGAGACAAAAACAACAACAAAAAAAAATTCTTCTTCTTACAGCATACTGATTGAGGGAGGGGGGGGTCCTTCACTCCGCCCCTCCTTTAAGCCAGCGAGCTTAAAAGGTTGAGGGTTTTCATTACTCAAGTTAATGGCATGTTTCAGAGGGGTGAGACTGGCGCTTTCAGTTTCTAATTCCTGATTTCATGCCCTCTGTTTATCAGAGAGAAGCGATCCTCAGTGTCACATTGGATTCTTTCCAGTTTTTCAAAAGGGATACAGCAGCAGTGGTGAGAAAAGTTTGGAGATGAGCGGAGAGGTGAGCATCGTGCTGGTGTGCTCGTCCACAGGGTTAGAGAGATACAGAGAGAGAGAGAGAGAGCGAGAGGGAGAGAGAGAAAGGCGTCTGTGGCGGAGAGAGGTGCAGCTCACCTCGTGAATTTCTTGGGTTCGGAGGGAGGGGTCGGTGGGGGCAGTGGTTTGCTGGTGTTGAGCTCCAGCTGGTGAATGGGGGAGTTGGGGATGGGTTCGAGGCGATTAGGCTGGGGCGGCCCGCTCCCTGTCCCCCCAGCCTCCGTATTGGCCCTTAGATTGGGCGAGCT
This sequence comes from Neosilurus hyrtlii, assembly GCA_028564935.1. Classification (NCBI taxonomy): domain Eukaryota; kingdom Metazoa; phylum Chordata; class Actinopteri; order Siluriformes; family Plotosidae; genus Neosilurus; species Neosilurus hyrtlii. The sequence continues at coordinate 10,016,347 of JAOUQZ010000033.1, read as the reverse complement.
GCTGAATCGAGTGGACGATTTGTCATTCTTTCGCTTTTGCTACACAGAAGAACACAAAAAAAAAAAAAAACAACAACAAAAAATATGTATGTATAGAAGCTTGACGAGCTGAAGTAGCCTGAGAGTAGCTGGAGTAGCCTGACGCTCGCTGCTAGAACTTATACTATTCAGAGATCGAGATTTGATCAGATGGTCAAGCTTGCAGCTGCTCAGCTGTGGAAAGCGACAGGTGCGCTCAGCCAGATGTGGCGGGAAAAGAGTTTGCGCTGACAGAATGGCTTGGAAAGCAAAGAGTTGGATGTCTTAATGTGTACTGCACACACTGGACAGAACCAGACACATACATACAGTGACACAACCACACACACTCACGCAACACTGAAAATGAAACATGTTTGAAGCTAGAGATTTTTTTTTTCTACTTGGAGACCAGTTTGGTGTTTTGCCTGCTCGAACTCGCTGATTAATCTGATTGGATGAAACCGTAGACATGTTAAATGATTTGTGTTGGAGCAGGAAAAAAACCGCCAAACATGCTTAACACTTTGCATGGCACTAACATGAGCGACAGTGTTAGTGACGGCTCTCTTGCTCATGCGTCCGGACATGTTTAGCGCGAGGCTAAAGCAGCTACGCTGGAATGGGGAAATACGCATTTCTCCTTGATCTAGATCAGCGGTTCTCCTGGCTTCCATGATTTTATAATTTTACCCACAGTATCAAAATCAGAGTTTATTATTATCAAAGTTAATATATTTATGAATGAGTCTGATGAGTTATTAGCCGGATTGGCTGGCATGATTAACTCAAAGGGATTAATCTGTACCTCTTACTCTGACACAGGTACCTAGGTCTTAATGGAAAGTTCAGGAATAGATCTACGGATTCCATAAATACTGAGTGGTCCCTGGAATTTATTTTAACAAACAAATTGAGAACCATGGATCTAGATCAACTCCCCCCCCCAAACCCCACCCCAAAACAAAAACAAACAACAAAAGCCACCATAGTGCTCAGATAAGATAATTGGAACCATTCGAAACTGATTCATAACAATAATTAGTGTCCACATTTTAAAAAGTGAGGCGCTGATCAGTAAAACCGACCAAGGTGATCTAGTCATGGCTTGATGTGGTTTTCATTATTCAGCTTTATTCTGGATGTTCAGTATGCATTCAGTTGGTATGGATGTGTACTTCCTTTAATTGCATTCTTGTAAAAATAATGGGAGATCATTGATATTTTAAAGATCGTAATTATTAAACAAAATGAAAATGTACAATGAACACATGCTGATATGTCTCATATTTCTACAGTCAAGGATTAGATCCCATGGCACAAAAAAAAAAAAAAAGAAAAATAATCCAGCCCCAAGCGGTGATGGAAACTGGTATTTGAACATGTACACATATTCGGTTATTATTAGCCTTACCAGGTCACGCTTATGTTGTGATGGAAAAACAATTGGCTATAATCCAGAGTAAATCAGCTGTCACACCACTGTGTGACTGAAGTGAAGGGCAGAGGCCAGGACACAGAACTAAAACAATGTTTATTCAGACAACGGCCAAACATATCCATAACACAGTCTAAGAACTTAACAGATAGCGCTTAGCAAAACGGGAAGAAATAAAAACCCTGGAGACTTCAGGAAATCTATTGCGTGTTTTTAATTAATACTTACAGACAAGCAATCCATAAGCACGTTGAATGCTCCACACCTGTGACATATGTGGGTGTGTTTATGCAGCCCTCTAATTAGCCGCTAAACTACTTGCACGTGTGGCTATTTACCTTCACGACAGTGCTGCTGGCTGAGCCTCCTGGGATGCGCTGTAGTTCTTCCGCCTTGTAAACCCTGAAATGTTGAGAATGAGGCTCGAGCTGCGTCGGATACGGATGAAGACGAGGGGGGACTCTGACAGTAGCCTCTACGCTACAGGATGAGTATGTACACAACTTATCCTTAAATTAGCATAGTTTATTAGTTCCAACCGGTGGTGTAAAAAATGAACTGGCTTGAAAAGAAGTGAACTTTGACCCAACAACAAGATATAGACAACTCTTAAAGCCTTTTTGTGTACAGTTTTCATGTAGTTCTTGTGCCTGCATAGGTTTCCTTCAAAAGTCCAAAGACATGCACGTTAGGTCAACTGGTTAATCTAAATTAAAAGTGTACATGTGAGTGTGAATGGTTCTTCATATCCGTGTTAATTCTATAATAAATTGATGACCTGTTCAGGGTGTGACCCTGCCTCTCACCTGAAGTAAGCTGGAATAGGCTCCAGCTCTCCTGTGACCCACTGAATGAATAAACGGTAAAGACAACGAGTAAATGGATAGAACACTTGAAGGTGTGGTGTGACGGGGAAATAATCAAAGACAGGGAGTAACCCTAAAGCAAACCGGAGCCTTCACCACTTCACTAATCTGTTTTCCAATCTGAACTCTCTCTTCCCACTTTACTCGCCGTTTTCAGTGATGAGTGATGATGACGTCATCCGTGTTGTTGAAGTGTGTCCGGATGCTCAAGATGGGATCTTCTTTCATGAAGGGATAGAGAAGCTTGAACATCGGTGGACCAATGCGGTGCAATGACATTAAAGGCTATGTAATCTTTCCCCTGATGTCTTCTGGGTGAGTCTGAGACCTTTTTTTTTTAACTGCCCACATAGCTTTTACGCATTAAAAAATATATTGGTTGGGGTCATGTTAGATCCTGAGGTTATCCATGGAACACTGGGAATGAGGTAAGAATACGCTCTCTCATACAAGGCACCACGTGTATAAACACACACACACACACACACACACACACACACTCCTGCACTTATTTACGCTTCGGGACAATTTGACATTGCCAGTCCACCTACAGCATGTTTTTGGCAGAACAAAACGGAGAACCTTGATGAAACCTGCACGGATACGGGAAGAATGAAAGCGTCACTGAACAAACGTACCAGGGACGTTGGAGCTGTTTCATTCACTTACTTTTAGCAAAAAATTTCTACAAATTTCTTACAGATGCCCCATTGTGTCTTCTGTATAACATCTTACAGGTTTGTGGAAATTGGTATTGGTTGAGATTCTGCTCCGGTCGCTTTCTTACATCACTCTTCTTTCCTTCGCTCAGCTTAGAAGTGTGTTTTGTGGAATATTTCATAAGCAAGTAGATTTTTGGTGGACGTACTGTAATGCACTATACACTCACTCACTTACCGACCTGGAGCCTATCTCAGCCGACACTGGGCGAAAGCGGGGTGCATCCTGAACAGCTCACCAGACCATTACAGGGCAAACACACAACCTTTCACAGTCATATCCACACCTAGGGGAACAGCCAATTAGCCTTAATGTGCAAGTTTTTTGGCTCATGAGAGGAAACCGGAGTACCCGGACGAAACCCATGCAGGCAAGGATAGAACATGCAAACTCCACATCGAAACGCCTGAGCCTGAGCCTCACACCCAGGACCATCTTGCTGTAAGGTGGACGTGCTAACCACTACGCCACTACAAATAAATAAAAAATGACCGTGTTTCAAATCCTTGACTGTAGTGCGGTGTGGCTAACATGCTGTATTAACAGATCCGGGGTATTCTTCTACCCGTTCAGCAGATGTGCCCATCATCTGTACTGCTGGGTCATATGTTTAACGACACCAATGTTCCTTAAAAATCTGGTATACAGCAAATCTCCTATTTTGTGATGAGTGACAGCACAGTACCTGACGTACAACTTCATATATTATGAATGGAGATGGCAAAAATATTTCACATCACTGACACCATTCATTTGTCAACAGAAATGCCAGAAATTCATTAAAGCAGCCAACAGCGAAGACAGGAAGTGAGCGTACCTTGATGAGGGGGTTAATTACACCGACGTTGGGGCTGGCGTTGAACACTTTGTTGAAGTTGGTCTCTCGGTTTACAAGCTCTAACTGGTAGAACTTCTTATCATCCTGTGCACAGCAGCAGAAATCTCAACTCAGTGCAGACACATGAGACGTTAGATTAAACCGGACAATAAAAATGGGACAGAGGGTTCAGACACCTGCTGTAATTAACGGACGAAATACCGATGAGCGCTATACACATAAATCAATACTGAGTCGCACTCACCACCAACTTCTTGACCAGAGATTCTCTTTCTGCCACCATGTCTTTGAGCTCAGCGATCACCTGCAGATCTTCTGGCCTGCTCTCCCGGTTCCTGAACTTCTCCTCCGTCCCCTCAAGCCTAAAGAAAACAGTAAAAACTTTTTTTTTTTTTTTTTTTTTGCCGAACCGCTTAATCCAATTAGGGTCACGAGGAGGCTGGTGACCATGTCTGCCGACACTGGGTGAAGGCGGGGTACACCCTGAATAGCTCGCCAGACCATTGTAGGGCAACACACACACACACACACACACACAACCATTCACACCCACTCTCACACCTAGGGTAAATTTAGAACAGCCAGTTTGCTTAATGTGCATGTCTTTGGACTGCGGGAGGAAACCAGAGTACCCTGAGGAAACCCATGCAGGCAAACTTCACACAGACACAACGAGCCTGGGATTTAAACCCAGGACCTTCTTGCTGTGAGGCGGACGTGCTAACCACTAAGCACCGAGCTGCCCAGTTCTCATCTTAGTAAACGGATTTGGGGAATCGGTTTGTCTTTTCTGAGTAAATGAACAATTCAACTTCTTCGGAGCGCCTGATTCAATTATCAGGATGTTTTCGAGCCCTCTCAAAGCCATTAGTTTCACATCGGTGTAAAAGTTACATCCCACGTCACTGTCTGCACGTCAATCTCACGCGGTAATTAAAATCTGCAGCACCTCTGAATACCTGTCGCTCTCAATGAGTCCTTCATGTTCACACGTCCCTCAATTACTGGGCGTGAACACAGTCATTATGAATCGATATTCACTCCGTCTCTGGATTCACGACTCATCAAGGTGCATAACTGATGTACAGAATTTAGCCGGTGTTTATTTTTATGACTGATGTGCAGTTGAGAGGTGCGAATTTCAGATTTAGAATTTAGAATCAAATCAGGATTGTTAGTTAGAACTAGTCTTGTTTTTCTTGATTCATCATTATTTTATTTCCCACCCTGTCCCACCTGAACATAACTTTCTACCTGTTTTGGGGAGCTGGCTTTAGGTTCTTGGTCCTTAGGAATAATTTATATTTGGGACATTTTCTGAAAATGAGTTACGTTTTGGATGTAATATTTTCCAAAAACTGCAAAACATACCATGTGGACACATACAACATGTCAGACAAAATAATTCGGATACGTCCAGCGAAAAAAAAAAACAATACATCGAAATTTTTCTGTAAAATTGGTTGCAATGTGTGGACGTAAATTCATTCATTCATTCATTCTCTAAGCCGCTTAATCCTAATTAGTGTCGCGGGGAGGCTGGCGCCCATCTCAACCGACTCTGGGTGAAGGCAGGGTACACCCTGAACACCAGACCATTGCAGGGCCAACACACATACAACCATTCACACTCACACCTAATGGTGATTTGGAAAAAGTTACATTCACAAACAAATCACTCCTTTCTTCTCAGCATCATCATCCATCCACCCAAACATTAATGCAGCCATTCATCCCTCCATCCATCCAGACCGAAAGACAATAGTCCACTAACGCATCCATACATTTATCCTGCAAAACATCCATCCAAACAGATGTCCATTTCATCCATCCATCCAACCATAAATCTACCGATCATCCATTGATCAACTGATCCATCCATCCATCCCTTCCCCTTCTTCCATCCAGCCTGTCAGACAAAATAATTTATCCATGCATACATACAGTCATCTTGCTACCCATCATTCAATCCATCCATCAATCCACCCACCCACTGATCAATATAATCCTCCATTTTGCAATAATCCATCCACAAACACATACAACGATCATAAAATCCATCATCCCCCAATTCATCCATCCTGCTACTCATACAAGAATACATCCATACTATTAGCTATTCATCCATCCATCCAACCATCCACCTTGCCGATTAATCTGCCTACCAGCCAATAAACCATCCATTCATCCCTCCATCCATCCATCCACCATGCCAGTTAATCTGCCTACCAGCCAATAATCCATCCATCCATCGCTCCACCCATCCAGCCATCCACCTTGCCAGTTAATCTGCCTACCAGCCAATAATGCATCCATCCATCCATCCTAAAAACCATTCAGTCAGCTATCAATCACTAAAACTATCTATCTATTCATGCATCCACACTTTCATCTATTCAAGGAGCCAATCATCCATCCATTCAACTAATAAACCTGAAACCATCCATCCAGCATGAAAACAAGTCACACATTCATCCATACACTCCACCCATCACATACCATCCAGACAACTAATTTGACATCCCTTCTTCCTACAGATACACCCATCCAGCCACATGCTGATCCCCTAAAACCTCCCACCCTTTCACCCAACCTCTAATTCATCCATCTGTACAGGAGCCAACAGCCACAATGCCCACTGTAATCAGTCCTGCCATCGTTCCAGCAGACAAAATTAAACACAAATAAAAACCCAGCCATCAAATATGCATAAGACTTGAACTTTAACGACGGTTTAGGGAAACTTGATTGTCACTGAGATTAATTGTGACAAAGATGAGGCTGGCGTTAAAAAAGATTTGTGTTGTACTTAATTAGCAAGCTGTAAATCGAGGCCTTGTGGGAACACCCTGGGAAACAGCGTGAAAGATACCAGTTAAGACTGCTTCACTTGAGACCTCATTCTGTAAGGCAGTAAAGGACTCCCTCGTCCTCGGAAAAGTTTACAAGTTGTTAATTTTCCTAATAGGATGTGAAATGAGATGGCACAAGTTCAGCATCAGGATTGAATGCGTACATATTTTTAATGCATTTAACCTACAGGATCTGAATAGAGATGTTTATTATGAATAATAAAGCTCCTGCTCTGGACCGAGATGGTTAATTTCATTTGCTTCAGCCTTGAGAGTTTGACCTGAATTTGTTTTGCGAAAATGCTAATAATAGGAAGGACTCTAAGTTTTTCTTTGCCATTCTGTATTGTTTAATAAAAAACAAAACAGTTATAGAGCCTGTAGCTCTGTCCATCTTTACATACACACACACACAGGTGCGCGCACACACGCACGTGCAGACAGATGCACGCGCACACGTGCACAAGGTCTTGCACATACACACATGTACACAGACACACATACAGGCAAAAAACACACGCGCCGACGTGCATACAGTCACGCACACACACGCACACAGACAGACGCACTTGCAGCCATGCACACAGATGCGGGCACGCACACACACACACATGCAGACAGATGCGCACACTGATATGCATACAGTCTTGTATACACACACATTGGTGCACGCACACATACACACATGTACACAGACAGACACACATGCAGCCATAAACACAGATGCACATGCATGCATACACACAAAGACAGGCACACACACATGCACACACACACAGACACACAGGTGCACACACACACACAGACAAAATCACATACAGACACACACAGGTGCACATACACACAGACAGACACACACCCATGCACACACAGGTGCACATACGCACACACAGGCACACACAGGTGCACACACACACAGACAAGTGCGCACACACACACAGACAGACGCACACACAGGCACACACACGTACAGATACAGACACATACACAGACACACAGGTGCACACACATGCACACACACACAGACGCACAGGCAGACGTGCACACAGACAAGTTTCTGTTCTCAAAACAGGAAACTGTTACAAAGCACTGACACTGGAAACTCCTTGCAAAAATAAACGTCACCATATCTATGATTATAAAATATTTTTAAACTGACAGACTTTAATTAGATTTGAATCAACTAAACGATTTAAACAAGAGTTTTATCAGATAGCTAAATATTTGTGTTTTAAGACTTTTTCCTATTAACCCTACGATTCTGATGAGACTTTTATTTAAAGCAGTTATTATTTAAATTTTTTAGCGTTGCTGTACACTTCCATATTTTATAGTTCAACATTCTCACTTCACCTCCATCCACTTCTCGCTTGTGTTTACTGAATGTATTATTTATTAACCCATACAGTGAAGTGAATACAGGGTACTCAGAACCTTTCCTTTTAAACAGTGTGTTTGTAATTCTGGGTGTGCCGGTGCTGCCTGTACGCAGCGTGTAAACTCACAGGATCTGCAGAGCTGAGATTTTGTCCTTGAGCAGTTCCTGGGCTTTGTTGAAGTCGGACAGCATGTTCTGCGTCTCCCTGTTGTGGAGTGCGTTCAGCTCGGCCATCTCCCGCTCATGCTTCTTACATAGGTCCTGCTCGTGGGCCCTGGGAAAGCACACACACACACACACACACACACCCACACACACACAGTGAGCTCATGTGGCGAGGCAGAAACCTGCTGTCCTTTGTTTCATCATTGTCCCTGTGCGCCATGCTGTGTTTGATCACACCATTAACTTTCATCCATCCCAGGGTGGCTCTGCTGCTTTCACTCTTCCATAATAGTGGCCATCTTCTGTAAGAAAGCTGTGTATAAATCCTGACATCCCCAGTTTGACTGCTGGATCGCTGCGTTTTATACACTTTCTTCTGTTTATTTATTGATTTTCATTCAGGACAAACTGAGCACATCCCCGTTCAGAAGCGCCTCTTCTTATTGTAGCAGCAATTGACATTATTAACATGCTCGTATTTGCACACATACACACACACACACCATCCCTGACAGATCTACAAATGTGTGCATATGCAGGATGTGAGCAGGAGCAGGCTCTGCTTTCTCACACTCATTTCTCTACCGGAGAGCAGGAGCCATTTGTTATTTGCTATTATTAGCACAAGACTCAGGATCTGCTGTCACATTAAATAATTGGAAATGAAACCTTGTGTGAAAAAGCACATGGAGAGTGTATTACACTACAACTACACAACACATATCTATAATATCATATGTATTTACATAGACATCGTAATCTAAACATCAAAGTATACACAACCATACACTACTAAACACCCCCATACACACCCATACACTAATTAACCCTCTCATACACTAAACCCTTTCATACACTACTAAACCCTCTCATACACATCCATACACTACCATTTCACACCCATACACTACTAAACCCTCTCATACACTAATAAACCCTCTCATACACTAATAAACCTTCTTATACACTACTAAACCCGCTCATACACATTCATACACTACCGTTTCACCCCCATACACTACTAAACCCTCTCATACACTACTAAACCCTCTCATACACTAATAAACCTTCTCATACACTAATAAACCCTCTCATACACCACTAAACCCTTTC
>JAOUQZ010000033.1:9946686-9957008 GCA_028564935.1 Neosilurus hyrtlii | reverse complement strand
TATATATATATATATATATATATATATATATATATATATATATATATATATATATACATTCTATCCATATACATTCATTCATTCATTTTCTGAACAGCTTAACCCTAATTACGGCCATGGGGAGGATGGTGCCCATCTCAGCCGACTCTGGGCGAGGGTAGTGTACACCCCGGACAGCTCACCAGGCCACTCCCTTCATTGCTTACACAATTCAAACTGACTCCCACCTAAAAATGACTCGTGTCATGTTTTACCATCAAACATGTACACAGATCAGATAAAACCCTAAAACCACTGAGAGGTAAAGTGAATAACAGTGATCACTACACACTACATGGGGATGGTGAAATCTGATTGGTTCGCTGCCTAGAGGGGAAATTAAACATCATCCTGAATGGATAAAGCTTGACTGGAAATAGCGAACAAACGTTTCATGGTTTACATCAAACAATGATTCTGAAATGCTAGAAATATAACAAAATGTCATCATGTCACTCGCCGAACAGCTTAATCCTACTAGGGTCGTGGGGAGGCTGGCACCTATCTCATCCGACACTGGACTGAAGGCGGGGTACACCCTGAACAGCTAACCAGACCATTGCAGAGCCAACACACAACCAAACAAAAATTAGGGGCAATTTTGGAACAGCCAATTAGCCTGATTTGCATGTCTTTGGAGTACGAGAGGAAACCGGAGTACCCGGAGGAAACTTACGCAAGCACAGGGAGAACATGTAAACTCTACAAAGAAATATCCAAAGCTGGGATTGAACCCAGGACCTTCTTGCTGTGAGGCGGATGTGCTTACTACTCCACTGTGCCACCCTGTAGTATCATACTGATAAGGAATATACCATATTAAAGATGCTCCTTTCAAAGACGTTCATTTGCCTGTAATTATCACTGGAAATAAACTGTAACTTCTGTTTTTAACTCTTCCCTTTTGTGTGTTGCACTCGGAGTCCACTTCCATAATTATCTGGCCCGACAGTTATATTCTACATGAACAGCTTTGGTCAAACAATGACTAAGCCACAGAGGAGGGTGAAAGTGTCCTCTTCATCTGGGAATGGCCGGTCTACTCCGAGAGACACAAGAGCAGTCATTATCTTCACACTCTGCTTTCACACAGGGTGCTTTCTGAACACAATAGGCTGGGGAGAAAAGCAGGTAGGTCTGAAAGTACACTTCATGGTGTTGATGCAAGATCCTTTCTGGTTACTGAATTCGTTTAGGAGAAGTAAAACCCGATTTGTCCATCTCGAACACAGTGTTTAACTGATGAAGCTGCACGCACAATACCAACATTATACATATCGGTATGTGACGATCAACTAAAAAAAAACACAAAAACAACAATAATATTAAAATAATAATAATTACATAATAATATTGAGATGCCTTTCTGGGGTTTGACCTTTCAAAGTCACTCAAGGTCAGAAGTAATTGTCTCATTTTAAAGTCCAGTTATGGTTTTCTGTTAGTGTTCCATACTAATGACACGTCTATTGGCACTTCTTAGAAGTTATAAGTATTCAAAGTCCTGTGACCTTAATTATGGCCTTTCAAGGTCACTCAAGAACAAAGGAGATTATGCCATTAGAAAGTGTGTATATGGTTTCCTATCTGTCCCTCTCTGCATCTATGGGTCTGTGTCATTTCTCAGATATAAGCCATTTCATTATTGACGTGGGAAATGTTTCTCTCCAAAACATTGAGACCTTGCTTTCACCTTCACCTCTGTCCTTGACATTCCAAAATCAAATCATCTCTGGGACTCAGGTGGAGTAGTGTCCCCACCGACTTTGGTGAAAATCCGTGCATGGGTGTGGTCAGAAATTTGTTCACAGACAAACTGACGGACAGACACAAAAAAAAAAAAACCACCTAGCTAATATCAATACATTTTATTTTTCGATGTAATACCAGCGCAGCTTTTCTTTTTCAATGTACTCTCATATCTCGTTCAGTCCAGCTACCAGACAGAACCCTAAACACACAGTTGACATGCATTTCAGGGAGCTCAGGCATCCTTCCTGCTGTATGCACACCCACTGATATTTCCTTGCAGATCATTTTTCTGGATATCAGGTCACCGGGGCACAACCGGCGATGTTGTTACTGAAATGATATCCAAGCTAAGAAATAGAAAACTCAGTGGTGGTGGATTTTTTCCTGTATTTATCCAGTTACGTTTGCCTTCAAGCTTTTGTCCAACTGGCTGTTTTGAGATATCAATTTAAATGAGTTAAGAAACTACTTGAACTACCCTGGGTTCAATTCTGAAGAAGTGCACAAACATTAGCAGGCAGGCTGACTTGTGATCTAACTTGAGTGTGACAAATCCTCTAACGCCCCTCAGCAGTGGCAATTTAATCATGTCCTCCGATCTCAGAGCCATTATAGATGACCTTCTATCAGTCAATACTTCACGATAATGATAAGAGGAATTTGCTGAAGGACACTGAAGGACTGATGTGTGTGGCAACCTGGGAAACTTCTTCACGTTTTATATGAGTATTAAAAAAATACTACAGGTTTTTCCTTGAAATTAAATTTCTCACTTGCATGTAGCTCATTTCTCTACCGCTTTATTTAGCTAGCTCTCTCTCTCTCCCTCTCTCTCTCTCTCTCTCTCATTCTACCCTGAAAGGGATGCCAGTTTATCACATGGCTAAGACAGCCACAAACTACCATTCACAGTAATTATGCACCATTCTCAGTTGATCTAAAAGGCATGTCTGTACACTGTGGAAAAAAAACAGAGTACCCTGAGGAAACCCCACACAAGCATACAGACAGAACCTTCTAGCTGTGCGGTAAATTTCTAGTAATCTGATTACGTCCTAAATAAAATTCATTGAAGATGGTTCCCAGAGCCATGACCTAAACCACATGGAGCATTTTTGGGTTGAACCGGACCACCGACTCAAGCCTGTTCACTCAACATCTGTTGCATGTCCAATAACAAAGATATTTGTAAGTGTTTTCAAACTTGAGGGCGCTGGACGGACTGTTTGGCTTCCTCCTCCCATTTATGGTCTTTCTGATCTCTGTGACTACTCTGCTCTGATTGGTTGCCTGAAAACTCCACACAGGGGTAAGTGGAGATACTGGTTTGTATGGGAGTCAGAGGGGAAGACCAGCTAATCAAAAGGCTCATCATGGCATGAAGCATATACAGAAAGTAATAATAAAATTGAGGAAATCTCTCACTGGTTCCCCTTTTTCTGTAAGCAACGCACCTTTAAAAATATTTAGAAACCAACTGCACAGACTTGGCCTTAAAATTCATTTTACTGAAAGGGATCACTAGCAAAATATTCACATGTACAGAGCAGTCCTGAGTGAACAGAAATCTCGACAGCCACGCCCCAACATTTAGAGAAAGACTTCACTGGCGAGTAGAGGTTAAACATTAAAATGGGACTAAATCTATAATGGCTTATTCAATGAGCACTTATGGCTGTAGTGATGTGTGTAAAGTGGTGGTTGAAAGTTAGTGAACCCCCTAGGAATTTTATACATTCTGCATAAATATGACATAAAACATTATCAGATTTTCACGAGTCCTAAAAATTGGTAAAAAATTGGTAAAGAGAAACTAGTTGATTGAGGAAAATGATCCAATATTACACATCCGTGAACGGCAAAAGTATGTGGACCTTTGATTTCAGAATCTGGTGTGACCTCCTTCTGCAGCAATAACCACAAGTAAACGTTTCCGTTACCGTTAATCATTCCCGCACATCGGCTTGGAGGAATTTTAGCCCTTTCCTCTATACACAACAGCTTCAACTCCGGGATGTTCTACTTGCTTCAGGTCCTTCCACAACACATCAATTGGATTAAGGTCAGGACTTTGACTTGGCCATTCCAAAACATTAACTTTATCCTTTTTTAACCGTTCCTTGGTAGAACAACTTGTGTGCTTAGGATCGCTGTCTTGAGCAGTCCTGACCTCTCTAATCTAGTAACTGAACGAACATATATACGACCTCACAGTATATTGCGCAGTGGTAAACTAGTCCAGATTAGTCCAGGATGAAAAGAAATGTCACTGAGCATCTTAGACTAAAATGGATTCAGTTCTTAAATACTAACTTGGGCTTGTGTGGCAGACCATTCAGACCTGTCCTATATTCGAAAAATGGCTGACGGGACAGAAATAGAGTTAACGCATGAGCAGGTGCAAAGGAGCCCATGATCTGCCAGCCGTGTGAATATGCATTAAGCAAGAAAAAAAAAAAGAGTTTAATGAGCTTCATGGAGAGAACTAATTAAAGTAATTATTTTCACTAAACTGTAAGGTGCACCTTTATCCATAAAGTAATTAGCAGCAGTTGGAACAGTGTGCATGGAAACTGTGATTTTGACTAAACACAAAGTCGAACAGACTTTTTTTCATGTGAGAAAAACTTTATACTTTCTTTAAACAAGAAAATCCACTTACAAAAAAAATCCTCCTGAGGCCTGATAAAGCTTTCTGCATTAGCTAACGGTGAGAGTTTTCTTTTTACTTGTGCTGTGCTTTAAGAGATGATACGGTGAGCTGTGTGTTCCTGGGATCTAGGGAGCGTCTTGTAATATTACATAAAAGCATTTGCATGTCCCTCATTACAAGGACGACTGGCAATTACTTCACAACTTCATTATGTTAATGAATATTTCATATGGGTCACGCCGATGTACCATACTCGGTTCCTGTTCTTAAAACACGCTAACTGGTGGCAGAAGAACAACAAGCCCACGTTCACGACATAAGGTATAGCGTTAATGTGTTTATATTCCGTAGTCATGTGATATACAGTGGGGTCCTGCAGTCTGAGGGAATGAGTTGCAATTAGGTTGCAGTTCAGATTAGTTCGTACTAGACAGAAATGGTGCGTTCTGATTGTTCTAATCATGAAATTAAAAAAAAAAAAACATTATTCCAAATGTGGGCAGCAGTGAAGCAGTGGTTAGCGCATCCACTTTACAGCAAGAAGGCCTGGGTTTGATTTCCGGGCTCTGTGTGGAGTTTGCATGCTCTCCCCGTGCTTGTGTGGGTTTCCTCTGGGTACTCCGGTTTCTTCCCACAGTCCAAAGACATGCACAGTAGGCTACTGGGGTCTTTTAAATTGCCCAAAGGTGTGAGTGTGAGTATGAATGGTTGAGTGTGTTGGCCCTGCAATGGACTGGCAAGTTGTTCAGGGTTTACCTTGACTTCGCATAGAGTTGGCTGAGATAGGATCCAACCTCCCTCGCAGGATAAGGTGGTCTGGCAAAGGAGGAGATTCTATTTTCTTTTCCTGGGGGATGAACATGCTCTTCTGCTTGGCAACTGCAAGCTCCTGATTTGTCCGACCTTGATGAACCACCGCCATGGTGAAACAACATGAAATCAAGTGTAGCATAATCAAGCATGTGCGTCTCACTATGCTTCCGGTCAACATGTTCTCCAACAACACAACACAAGCATTGTGGCAGACAAATCCTTTACTAACCACAGGTTGGGACACTCACATGCATGCCCGCACACAGACGCGAGCTGCCGGGAGGGGACTGGAGACGTGAAAGTAATCTATGCATTAATGTAAAGTTGAGCTGTGTGTCAGTGGGTGGGAAAAGGCATTTACAAGCTGATGAAGCTGTCAGAAGAGCGAGCACACACTATGCCAGATGGAGTCAGCTTCTGGCATCATTTCCAATCAGGGGAAACTGCGAAAGAAAGCTCGTTGCATAATTACACCGAGATAAACTGCTTTCCCCATCAGCATCCTCAACTCACAGGTCTCACAGCTGGGTTCTTTGCTATCATTGCTTGCTTGCTGTGAGCGTGCGGCATTTTCACTAAACTCGCTACCAGGTAGCGTCCTGTCGCACTAGTTCGCTTCAGGTGGTACAGACTGACGATGAGGAGATCTGTCATTACATGTGCATTCTTCTCATTAGTGAGTGGGACTGATTCTGTCAGTGATGTGGCAAGGACTAGATCTGACAGGATGCTGGGAAAACCAGCCGCATTGGTTAATGATGGATACCTCAGATGTTGCACGGGGCAAGGAGAAAGGCAGTGTTTAGGAATGAAGACCCTAATCTACCTCGCTTATTTTTTATCTTTTTTCCACACTGGAATGGTGAATTTAGTCACTGACTAAAACTTCTGATGATGTATGTGTAACGCCCACTGATCTGATAGTGGAGCCTGATTGTCTTACGTCACAGGGTGGATTCATGCCTGTCTTCCTTCTCATACGAGCCCCTGATTGCACTGATACACAGCACATTTTTTTATAGTGAAAAAATCTTGCGGCACACCACAAACCTAAAAAGTTACAAAATGACACTCTACAGCTTAATACAGAATTTATAACGACAATATAGTTTCCCAATTTATTCATAGTCACTCAGTGTGAAACCTGGGCCTGTTTAGATGAACACAAAGCTGATATCCTGAGAGGAATTGAATAAAGACACACACGAAGCTCCTCCTCGACGAGGATCTCGTTTACAATGGCTTTGCAGGCAGGTAGTATTAACGTCTCTGCCACAGAGTGAAACTTTTTTGATTTAGCTACGAGTTTTGCTTTAGCTTTGAGGGCTCTCTCATTTACCTTTGTTGCCACTTTCTGTGTTTTCACGCCGGCGAACAAAACAGTCCATCTGCTTGTTTTGAAGCGATGGGTGTTTCGTTTGGAGATGGAGTTTAAGCTTTTTCGACACCATGGCGCTGTTGGATAGCTCCTCGCCACACACCAAGCACAACAGAGTCGGTGTCATCGTATCCCCGGTAAAAGTAAATCCGAACAAAAGATAGCTTTCCCTGTATTGCTTTGAGCTCACCGTCTTTTCTTTCTTTTGACCACCACTCATACTAGGGCCTTCATCTGGGTCAGGATTTTGTCCAGGGCACAGTTCAGTGTTCGCATTTTACCCATCAGCTAGTTAGGGTTGGAGGGGTATTGTCGTTGGCTTGGTGGCTGGTGACAATACCTTTGTCCCCGGCAATGCTTGGCTCATGTACAGGCCAGCTTTCTGAAATTTTTGTATAAGGACTGCCTATGACCTGAAACTGTGCGTAGGGTAGCAAATTTGCATATGTGACCTTAGACCTTGGCATAATGTGACCTTAGACCTTGGCACTTGAACATATAAAGTTTGTCCAGGCCATTGCTCGGCTCATATGCATGACAGCTTTCTGAAATTTTTGCATAGGCACTCCCTATGACCTGAGTGTGTGGTAGCTGATTTGCATATGTGACCTTTGACCTTGGCACATGACCTTAGAACTTGGTGGGCAGGGTGACAATAACTTTGTCCGCACAATAGAATCGGCTCATATGCATGATATCTTTCTGAACTTTTGCATAGGCACTCCCTGTGACCTAATTCTTTGCGTGGGGTACCTAATGTGACATTTGACCATGTGACCTTGAACATATAAATTTGTTGGGGCGATTGCTCAGCTCATATGCATGATAGCTTTCTGAAATTTTGCATAGGCACTCCCTATGAGCTAGACCTGTGTGTAGAGTGGCTAATAAAATGGCTGAGGGGTTACGATGTTCTATAGAATGGCTATTTTCCTTTTTAAAAACTTCTCCATCACTGTCACTGCGACCTGCATCACTAATTCTCTTGTCTCGAAGAACAGACAAGGCAATTAAGCTTGTTTCATTAACCTACTGCCACCCACAGCCATGGAAGAGTATTACATTGCTCTGCCAGTCACTACAGCACAGACACTAGACAACGGCCAATGGTAATTGGATACTTTCCCACGGTACACCTGACACTAGTGAGCTACGGCACAGTGGTTGAAAATCACTGGTCCAGGGCATAGTTGAGATTCAGAATCAGGGCTGGGAACCGGTGGTATTGCAAGCTGTTGTAAGGAGCTTCAAACTGAGGACGAGGCAGTGGTACTGCTTTGATGAACAGTGCTTTTTCATTTTCATTTGGAGGATGAAACCTTACACTGGAAGCTCTTCTCCAACCAGAAGGCTGGCTGTGCAACGGTATCTCTCTCTGCATCAGCTTTTTTTTTCTTTCTCTCTCTCTCTCTTTTTTTTTTTAGCTGAAACACATCACTCTTGCTTAACGCAGGTCTTTACATCTCCGGCACACACTGAGATTTCAAGTTGAAGCATGCATGGTGTAGGAAGGGGGAAAAACCCCCCCAAAAAATAATTTCTGTCCTCTCTGTCAGAGCCTGCAGCCTGGAATGGCAACTAGCGCCTGAGGACCGTCTTCATGCTGTGTCTCCGAGATGCGCAGTACGTGTCTGTCAAATCAGCAGTTGAATCTACACAGAAGCGACAGAGCTGAGGATTTGAGTATTTTGAGAAGTGGCATTTAGTTTTAAAAAAAAAAAAAAAAAAAATCACAGCACCCTGCTCAACATTTTTTTTCAGCTCATTGTTAGGGTGAAGCGGCTTTAACCGTCTGTAGTCTGATCTATAGTATTATAAATGACACTGAGTCCCCTTTTTGCGTACACATTCTGAACCCCCTGGTTTACTGCATCCTGTTGAATGAAACAAGGCTTTCTTGCTTCCATGTCAAAAAAAAAATAAAAAATCAAAGAAATATAAAAATACGAGAAACTTAGCAAATAAATAAATAAATAAAAGCATACAAAACATACAAAATGATTTTCGCAATAAATTTAAAACTTAATTAAAGCAGTATGTGGGTGAAAGTTTGTGTAAACTTAACATAGAGCTCACAGATTAATTAATTTTCATTTATTAATGTTATTTGTTGATGTTCTGGACACAGAACTCTAGGTGTTTCCCCAGCGTGGTCAGCTGCAGCCTCAAGAGCGTTACCGGGCATTTTTGATTAAATGACCTCTGTGACGCTGAAAATTAGGTCAAGGTAACCCAGTTTCAATAGGTTAGATGGGTGCGTTCTAGGGACTATCCATCATAAATATTTGAGAAACTAGAACCACCAGAGTATTAACAAACAAGCACCTGCGGCGGCGGTGGCGGATGTAGCAGATTAAATAAAAACGTACAAAAAAACAAAAACAAATCCTCACTCACTTATTTGCCAAACTGCTTAATCCTTCTAGGGTCACAGGGAGGTTGGAGCCTATCTCAGGTGATACTTGGCGAAGATGGGGTACACCATAAACAGCTTGCCAGACCATTGCAGGGCGAACAAACAAACAACCATTCACACTCACACCCACACCAAGGGTGAATTTGGAACATCCAATCAGCCTAATGTGCATGTCTGTGGACCGTGGGAGGAAATCGGAGTACCAGGAGGAAACCCATGCAAGCACGGGGAACATTAAAACGAGAATCGAACCCAGACCTTCTTGCTGTGAGGAAGACGTGCTAACCACTACACCACCGTCCATTATGCCGTCCATAAACGTATCCTCATAATCCTAATCACTAAGCACATTGGTCCTCCACATGTTTCTTTTATTCCCTCTTTCCTTTCAAGTTGCAATCTGATTGGTCAGAAAAAATATATATATGCAATGCACACTATTATAAAAGTTTCACTATAGGATGGTTCAGAAAATAAGCAAAAAGTATGTGCCCTGAAGATCACTTCAAGTGCACATTAAATGAAGTTTTTCTTGTTTTTTTTTTCACAAGGTTGAATATGAAGTGTCCCTTAGGCTCCTAACAAAGTGACTAATCGTCCTCTCACTGAAATAAATACGGCAATAAAAAAATATAAAAGCCTACCTCGAGACACAGGTTACATCCCCTGCAGTACCACCGTCTTCAAAAGCAAATTCACTTTACAAACGACCAAAAGCACCACCTATTTACCCCAAGAGGGCTGCAGATAACAGTACACCGTGGAACTGTTGAGGTAAGGCTAAGCTAAATGACCCATTACTACGGTTTTAGCGAGAGTGCATGCAGGCAGCAAAGACTGGGACGGAGGCCAAGTTAATTA
The DNA here is from genome assembly GCA_028564935.1 of Neosilurus hyrtlii. Lineage (NCBI taxonomy): Eukaryota > Metazoa > Chordata > Actinopteri > Siluriformes > Plotosidae > Neosilurus > Neosilurus hyrtlii. The sequence goes on along the minus strand of JAOUQZ010000033.1, from coordinate 9,947,096 downwards.
AATATCGGCCCCATCCTTGAGCTGCATAACAAATCAGAGGGACACGTGAAGACCTGTAGTGATGGCAGGGATGGCGTCCAACTCCTTTCGCCTCCTGACAAGCGGCGCTTTCACATCCTACATATTTTAGTCTTTATGTCAGCGCCACGGAAACTGTTCCTACACACATTAGAGTCAGAATAGAATTACAAATTCTCTATAAGGGTACGACTTTACAATACAATACAATACCTTCACCTTTAGAAAAAGTTGCTCCCAAATGCAAAGCAATGTAAATATTATTGATTGAGAAATGAGAATTCTAAAGCGCGGCGGCACGGTGGCGTAGTGGTTAGCATGTCCGCCTCACAGCAAGAAGGTCCTGGGTTCGATTCCCAGCTCGGGTGTTTCTGTGTGGAGTTTGCATGTTC
>JAOUQZ010000033.1:9930567-9946586 GCA_028564935.1 Neosilurus hyrtlii | reverse complement strand
AGTCGGCTGAGATGGGCACCAGCCTCCCCGCGACCCTAAGTAGGAATAAGCGGTTCAGAAGATGAATGAATGAATGAGAATACTAAAGCAAAGAATTCAGAGAAATATTGCGGCAAGGACAAGAAGTACTGTGGAAACAAAACAGATTAACAGCAAGTTCTATACCATTACGAACAGGACATGCAGCAGAGCACCATAACTAAAAAAAAAAAAGGACTTGGAGAACGGATGAGAGGAGCCGTCACCTAGCAACTTGTCTTAAAAAAGACTCCGTTCACAATTAATCTGCCATTCATGCTTCAGGAGGACATGAGCATGAATAGTCTTCTCACAGCTATGTAACCCTCAGTCGACGCTAGATCCCATTCAGTATTGGAACAGTTTGATAAAAAGGGCGTGACATTTAAATAGTGTGACCAAAAGTAGTTGAAGTGACGTCCGGCATTGACAAAGCCATCTCACCACTACGTATGATCTTTTTATAGAATATGTCTGAAAGACCCGAGACAGTTTTACAAACGAGGTAGTAGACGGTGGGACATATTTGCTGCGGTGCCTTTTAAAGCCCAGGACAATCTGCTATGTGGCAAGCATAAAGGCCATGTCCCAGAGTAGAGCCACAGGTGTGACACAAGACCTTTCTGCTTCTTTGTCATGTCTCCTGCAAGCAAATATCTCAGACTGGTATGTAATCCTGAAACAGGGGCTGAGAAATCAGATATTCTGGGCATACATGTAGAGCAGATCCACCCCACTAGTGGTAGAAAGAAAGAAAGAAAGAAAGAAAGAAAAAAAAAGCTCTAAAATGTCTCACTGTGATCATCATGGAGTGCTTCACCAACGCCAGTTTATTCCAAAGCTACTGAGGGTGAAAAAGCCATCGTGATACCTAAAAATCCATGATTATTGGTTTTGTTATTATAAACTGGTTAGCTTGGAAAATAAAGAGGAGCATTTTCTAGGGGAATAATAATATGCGTCTGCTCTTACGCGCAGCCACATAATTGTGTAACATGTATCTCTAGCATTGCTCATTTAAGTTGAGGTGGATCATATCATATATACTAAACCTTCTGAATGGGTTAAAACACGCCACTGCACAGCGCTTCATTCCCATGTTCTACATACTAAATAATGCGCGCCCTGTTCTTAGTGAATAACATCTGTGAACTAGGCTTAAGAGGATCCAACAGAACTTCTAGCACTGTCTTCAGTAAATGTGACTGAGTGTGCAATGGCATCAGGTCGATATAGAAGAAGTGCCTGCACTGTTCCTCTGTCTGTCTGTCTGTCTGTTTGTTTATATGTAATATTTACCCTGGAGTACCCTATCAGTGTGTAACACTGTGCTCCCTGGGGCTCCTGACCAGTCCACTCGGCCATTTGGTTAATCCGTATATTCTAGCTACAATAAAATGATTTAAGGAAGTATTTTTACATGAAAACGGCACACCATGAACAAAGGTATGCGTTAGTTCAACAGTTACTGAAAACTTCACCGGAAAAATAAGCCTTGTGCTTTGGACTTGCTATGAAAAGAAACTTTTCGTGTTAATGCGCCACTTTAATGTTCATATCCTGATCAGAGCAGGGGTGGCATGGTGCCGTAGTGTTTAGCATGTCTGCCTCACAGCAAGAAGGTCCTGGGTTCAATTCCCAGTCTCAGACGTTTCTATGTGGGGTTTGCTTGCTTCCTCTGTGCTTGCGTGGGTTTCCTCCGGGTACTCCAGTTTCCTCCCGCAATCCAAACACATGCACAGTAGGCTAACTGGCTGTTCCAGTGGTGGGACTGACCCTTGGTGTGAGTGTGAGAATGAGTGTAAATGGTTGTGTATGTGTTGCCTTGTGATGGTCTGGCAAGCTGTTGAGGGTGTACCCTGCCTTCGCCCAATGTCGGCTGAGATAGTCTCAGGCCTTCCCGCGACCCTAGTAGGATTAGGCAATTCTGCAAATGGGTGAGTAGGAGCGGATTTTACACCTTTGCCAGAAGCATTAGGAGCTAAGCGGGAATAGACTCTGGATGGGATGCGAGTCATTCCCAAGGAACCAAGCACACTCATTTACACATGAAGGGAATTTGTCATTGCTAATCCACGTACTGGCATTACGTGCAATAAATAACCATGTTGCTTAGCTTTGATGCGGATGAAAGGACGTTGCTGTGTGGTCCAGCATAACAGGGAATGTCTAAAGTTCCACTGACTCTTCAAGACAAAACAAAACAAGTACTGACAGACAAGCGAGAGGCTCTTTGGAGCGCATCGGCATCTCTCTTTTGATCTGATTCAAGTTTCAAACTTTCATCCCACTCGGAAATCCCACAGTAATTCCTTCTTAGTTCGTTTCAGAAGCCCGACTAGCTCTCAGCACACCAAATATGGATCCACTCTTAGTGGGCAACAACCCACACGATGGTGCAAGCGTCTCCCCTGATACTGCACTGAGTCAAGCCAACGTTTCCCAGCGGTAGGGAAAACAGCAGTACATCATATACATCACATGTAAAAGCTGTGTGACCCTGTTTCATCACCATGGCAACTGCATGATGAAACTCGTTTGATAAAATCTGGACTACAGGCTGAAAGTAAGAAGGTCTGCTTTTTTCCTCTCTGGATTGGACAGCTTGATGGTTCGACGGCGGTTCTGAAACATGAGCCATGCTGGCAGGACAGATCAGAGGCTGGGCTGCTGTCCTGCTGAAACTCCGGTCCCTACTGTTTAAAGATAATTAGATGGTGTTTAGTAAGTTATGTCCCAAATGCTAAAGATGGAGGGATGGGCAAAGTTGCCTAACCATCGATTTGTTAAGGGAAACTTGTCATGCATCCTAGTTAAAAAAAAAAAAAAAAAAAAACTCAGAACATGCCTCATCAAAAATGGAATGAAAGAAAAGCCTTCTAAACTCTCCTGTTACACAGAAAATACAATATGTATGTTTTCATCATCAGGTGGTTTTTACTTACATCTATGAAGTTGCTACCTGCTAAAATGCATTCGATAATTTGCACTGGCCTCTTTTAAATGTGGTTTTACCATCCATCCATCCATCCATCCTACTGACATGAACATATTCCTGCATCACACCCAGAATTTCGGTGATAGGTTTTTTTTAAGACCACGACAACCATGACCAAGATAAAACAGTTACTGAAGATGAAAATATAATTCCAGTTATTTTTTTCTCATATTTATCCAGAGTATTCTTTCCAAAACGTCTTTCTACAGATCAGATCACCGGCTGCAGATAATCAACAGGACTGAGATCATGTGCTGTATACCGTATTCTATATGGTATATTTAGGTTTACGTGGGAGGACTGTAATTGCCCACGGCAGCATGCAAAATCAGAAAAAACACGTCGTAGTTTGCTGCCTTTCTGATTGCCGGTTCTGACCCTTGCAATAAACAGAAACAAGTTACTATGGCAACCATCACCAGCTGCCTGTGTTAAAAAAAAAAAATAAAAAAATAAAGATTTTCATTTCTTCTGCAATTTACAGTTACTGTTTTTATCTCCCACAGCGATCTCTAATTGAGTTTAAGTATTTCAGGAGTCTAGAATTAAACTGCCAGAAATCAGTTGATTAGACCCATATTAAACTCTGTGCAACTATTAACTCAGATTGATGAAAAAGTTTGTGAAGATGTCTCTCAGTTGCAATGAAGCTTCCAGTCACATGTTGTTTATAAACTTCACCACTATCTGATTTCACAAAAATCATCACAGCTATAAGGTTTTCAAACATTCGCTCATCTCTCACTCATTTGTTAAACCGCTTAATCCTATCAGGGTCGGAGAGAGGCTGGCGCCTATCTCAGCCGTCACTGGACAAAGGGTACACCTTGAACAATTCACCAGACTATCACAGGGCAACACACACACACACTCACACCTGGGCGTAATTTGAAACAGCCAGTTAGCCTAATGTGCATGTTTTTGGTCTGTGGGAGAAAACCGGAGTACCTGGAGAAAACCTGTTCAAACAAAGAAAAAACATGCAAACTCCACGCAGAAATACCCGAACCTAGGAATTAAACCCAGGACCTTCTTGCTGTGAAGTGGATGTGCTAAGCACTACTACAAAGTGTTAACTAAAAAACAAACAAGCAAAAAAAAATTATAAACAAACAAAAAAAAAACAGTTGGGAAAAACAAGAACTAAATAAAATCAATGATAAACAATGCTTAAACAGAATAAAATTGCAGGTAAATTAAGCTTTTTTTTCTTTTTCCCCTCAGCTTGCTATACCACTTTAAAGATGAAGATAAGACACTACCTTCGTAGTTCCACAAGATGGCAGTAATGTGCAATAAGGTACAAACTAACACTAAATCTATTTAATTGCTCAAAAACAGAATAAAACTAATTATGCACTAGCTAATAGTAAACATAAATTTAAAAAAAAAATAAATAAATAAAAAAATTAACATTTAAAAATGGTAAAAACTCACCTGATAACTCATACTGATATCTGCATTCCACACATAGCAGGGGGAGGTTGTGTGTATGTGAGGAGTGTAAACAGGAAGATGGGAAATGGTCTATGGTCGTTGGTATTATTTATAAACAATCAAACAAACAAACAAATGAACAAATTAACAGTTTGTCCTGTCATTTGGAAATGTGGAGGTTTGAACCCCAATAATATCATTGGTGGGAATGAAGCTGAGCTCTCTGGGTGGGAGAGGCATGTTCTCACTCACTTGTCAATCACAGCGACACCAGCCAATCATGTGTGATCTATAAGCTTGTGTATGTGGAAGAGGGTAGATAGCACTTTCCTCCTGGGGATCTGTGCTTGCCTGGGACGAAGCGTGAACAGCACATCAAAAAACCACAGATGGTTTCATTGATCTTGATGACGCATGTGTTATGCTTGACCCTCCCTGAGTAAAGAGATGACGTTTTTAATGCACTAGCTCGAGCGTACGTTCGGCGCTCATGCGTCTGATATTGCTTTATATATAATTTTTTTATAAACTATAAAAAAAACCCCAATGAAGTATATATTAAAACTTTTTTCAATTATGTGCCTCATGCTCGGCAGATGTCGCTGGAAGTCGCAAGGATCTGTCTCGGGGAATATTCAGAAACATCCACCTTACCTTCATGACAAACTCTTAATCAATCACCACTTTCTGTCCAATCAGAACTGAGTTTTTACCAGCATTATGGTATAAACTCAGAACAGTGTGTTATACCTCTAATTAGGGCTAAAACAAAACTGTGTATAATATCGGATTGCTATTACTAGTCTTAGCTCCAAATTATTTATTTATTTGTTTGTTTGTTTGTTTTTTTGGGGGTAGAAGGAGGATCCAATTCTCGGGTACATGTGTAGATTGCTCTCAGACAAAATTACTGATATAATTGGAACAGTTGCCAAGACACAACTCACTGATGTTCGTTAGAATGTGCAGTTCTGAGGTACAAAACGAGTCGCAAACAGATGCTGATGTGTGTACATGAGGTTTAAGTGGAAAAAAAATGCATGAAAAAAAGCACAATTTTTCCATATCTGTGTGAGCCTCTCACTGAGAGCGAGCCAGTAAAAGCTTTCCGCGGAGAGGAAGAAGTGCACTGCAGTGAGAGAATCAGGACACATGACTCATCAGCCCTGAGCGCTCACATGAAGCTCTGTTGTGTGCACTGGGCAGAAATAAAGCATAACCTCCATCATGTCGTCAAACTCTCGCCAAGTTCCGATCTTCACTCCCAACCTTCGGACGACCTGCAGGTCTGCGGGGCTTTGATGTATCCGTGGACCGAGTTTTCATCTCAGAACTTCAGTCAAGGGCTTCACCTGCGCATGGTGGACTCCTTAAATATGTCAGAATGGATGTGCACAACCCCGATCAACTCATCTATCCATCTTGCCTCTGAGTCAGGGGAAGGTCATGTAGACCACTTCCTGTGCTGCATGAGTTTGCAGACTCAAAATAGAAACAACAACAACAACAACAACAACAACAAAACCCTGCACAAACGAACACCACACATACACATCTGATCACAGACAGCACAGATATGATGGATGAGGAGCTTCATCATTTGTCCCTGGCCATTCGGCTGTGAAATTGTCTGCGAGAGCTGATCTAGGACAAGGATGTGGACTGCAGCTGCGCGACTGCCACCACACGCAGCCATGCGAGAAACCAACAAAATGCACAGCGTTCAATTATCTGGGGATGGTAAACAAAATTTGCACAATCATCTACTCAACATACGCCAAAAATCAGGAGTCTGTGACACAGACAAACTCCGAAAATACTTCTACAGCTCAGTTCTCACAGCGAGAAGGTCCTGGGCTCAAGCCCCGTGTCCGGCGAGGGCGTTTCTGTGTGGAGTATACGTGTTCTCTACATGCTTGCATGGTTTCCTCATGGTTCTTCGGTTTTCTCCTACAACCCAAAGACATGACATATTACGCTAACTGGCTGGTCAAAATTGCCCCTGGATGTAAGTGTGAATAGTTGTGTGTGTTGGCCCCACAATGGACTGGCGAGCTGTCTGCCCAGAGCAGTCTGAGGCGGGCTCTCTGCCTCTCTGTAAGTGTGGTAGGATAAAGCAGTTCAGAAAATGGCAATCGAGTGGCGCATCGACAAGGTGCGCGATTGCAAGTTCGAATCCGGATTGATGCCACAGCCATCGATGACCAGGAGTCCATGGGAGCTAACTGGCCGAGCTCACACGTGAAGGAGGGAAGGCATACTCTCACTTCCCTGTCACTCACAGCAATCACCAGCCAATCATGGGTGTCTGTGAGCTCATTCTTATGATGGGGCGGATGGCGCTTTCCCTCCATGGGTGTTAGGCCGCCTCCAAGTACGCATGAGCAGCAGTTCGAAAAAAAGGGTGGGGCAGGCATTGCATGCCACTTAGGGGGAATGTGCATGCTTACGCCCCTCCCTGGTTGTGGTGGTCTTGTGATAGGGAAGGTTGGGAATTGGATACGACCAAATTAGGGGAGAAAAAACCGGGGGGAAGGGGGGAATGAATGAATGAATGAATGAAGAGTTAATTTCAGTAGCTCGCTGGTTAAAGCAAAACTCTCAGTATTAACTCAGCTTAATTCTACTAGGGTCACGAGAAGGCTGGCTGGTAACTGCAGGGCCAGTTGAAGTAATATTTTGGATGAGAACAATAGCAATAGGAAGACTATAGCTGAAGCAAACACAGTGTGAACCATATATTCAGTACTATAGCTCTGCCACATGAGCTGTTGTCATGCAGGTTTATTTCTCGTCTTTAAAATCCCACGATGAGACAAATTCCCTTAAACCCAATGCAATATTTCCCCTCCTGTGGTCTACAGGGAAATAGCTTGTCAAGTACTGCACAGCATCCTGTCGCAGTTAATGTACAGCATGGTCAGGCTTAAATATGGCTCCTCAGTTCCACTCAACCACAAGTCAGTAGTCGACGCATTGTACTCTATGGAAGCTAATGGAGCGGTTAAATTAGCATGCCGCTCTTCATGCATTTACGGCAAGGCTTCTCGTGAGACGTAGCTCATGCTGGAACGTCATATTGTGAGTCGAACTTCTAAACAGCACAAAGTCATTTCATTCTCACAAGGCACATCAGTGGGACGTGCGTGAAAGCTCAAGAATGGATGTTTGCTTGAATTATTTTTTGTGCATTTACAGACACTGCAGTGTTTGCAAGCTGAAAATGATTCTGATCTTGACAGAGTTTAAAAATCTACTTCTTAAACTTCTGTGTTTGTAATACTGAAGAGTAAAAGTAGTCCATTGATGAAGGAATTTTTTGTGTCTTTGTTTTGCACGGCAAGATATTCACGGTGTACCACGCCTTCTTCCAGTGTTAGCTGAGATAGGCGCCAGTCTTCCCGGGTCTCCGGTAGGATTAGGGGGTTCGGTTACTTAGTGAGTGAGTGAGTGTTCTGCATAGGGACATAAAAATATACTATCATCAACAATATTGTATTGCTCACTGCTAAAGCATTCATGCATTCATTTTCTGAAGCGCTTAATCCTAATTAGGGTTGCGCGGAGGGTTGTGCCCATCTCAGCCGACTCTGGGCAACTCGGCATGCCATCGCAGGGCACTGCTAAAGCAATTGATGTAAATAAAGTTAACTCAGTGAACCCGCCCCAGATGTGAATAAAGTTCTACAAGAAATCCAGTAAAAATACAAATCATTTGCATTTTTATTTTTGTATTAAGCTCTTTGTGCTTGTATGCAGTAACATCTTCTCACAATCTTAAGCTGCAATCACACCTTGCCGGATAGTGTTAACAGACGTCAGACGGAGAGCACAATTTTTAGACCTCATGCGCTTCTTGTCTGTTTCTCGTTTGGCGAATACGCTCCTTGTCAGGCAAGACAATAAAAAAAAACAAACAAACAAAAAAAACCCAGAAAAATTGGCTCGGTAACGTATGGTACCCAAACAATTCCTCTGTTCACCCTTTCTGCCCTGCCCGGTACATTTCAGAACAAAATTGCTTTTCTCTCTCTCTTCAAAGGAGTCCCAGGTCAAAATTTACTGAAAGTGGGCCTACAGCAAGGGCAGAGTACCATAAGGTACTAGTCATCCACCTGAGACACACTAGTTTGCCGAAAGGGGGTATACCTTAAGATATTTTTGCAGGGACCTTTTCAATGGAATGATCTGTATTTAAATCCACTGCTACTTTGGTGAAACACTTTTAAAGGGGCCCATTCACTTACTAGGGCAAAAATAAATAAACACGAAATACTATCCAATCTTTTGGACATAAAATGGAGTCGGCAACAATCTTCATCTTCATCTTCATCTTCTTCCGCTTGTTCCGGGGTCGGGTCGCGGGGGCAGCAGCCTAAGCAGTGACTCCCAAACGTCCCTTTCCTTTAAACAATGTCTTCCTGAAATCATTTGCTTACTCCTGTACACGAGAGTCAATGACCCCTGCACCGGGTGCCATGATATTAGTAACCATCACCACCTTGAGTCAAGCTAGAGTGTCGAACACTTGATCTCAGACTTTTCCACTTTCTACGGATCTGTGTTGCACTGCCAAGTTATCACATATTCACAAGATTGTTCATTAGGTCACGATTTCTTGTTATAATTATTGTGACTGTTAAGAAACAATACACAGACACAAAACGAGCTGTAAAACAGGTGAATAAGAGATACTGTGAATAGAGCTAGGGTGGTTTGGAAAGGAAATCTTTGTATTCAGCCAAAATGAACAGACAATGACAGATAAAACATGTGGACTATTCACTAGTGAATGAAAACCTTAAAAGTTTGGCCCAAATGGGACATGCATCAAAAAACAGGTCATTTTGGGACCCATTTTCTCAAAACTTAAAAAGGGTAGCCAAAAGTAGCTAAGCACAAATGAAAGCCAAAGAAACCACAAAAGAGAAGCGGGTGGTAATATTAAATATTGCAAGCCAAACTTTAAGTATGTAAAATGAACCTACTATACCCAAAGGTTTGTTCTAGAAGGCCACCCATCTGAATGTGGTGTCTTTCCTAAATAATTGTCTTGGTTACTGGTTATCCCAAAGGTCCAAAAAGCAAGAACGACATCTGAGAGCACTGGTTCCAACTGAGCAGGTCTTTGAATATAACACTACAAGCAAGAGGCTCTCTTGGGCACGGCCGCGAGACAGGGGCAGATGAGCCGAGATGTGCCTTTATCTGTCAGGCCTGCCTCAAGAGACTCCTTTCCCTGGCGGCTGAAAAACTTTCTGAAAAACGAAAGAGTTAAAAAAAAAAAAAAAAAACCCAGAATGCAAAGCTACAGAGCTCATGAACGTGTGCATGCTCCATTTCCTCCACCACACGGGACAGATTGAAGACAATAAGCATAATATTTATATCAATGGGGGGAAAAGCTGCGAAGAGGTAGAGGAGCTTGTGTATGGAAACGCTAGAGCTGAAAAGGTGAGATGGCGTTTGATGAATTATTACAATTGAATCAACATTTATTCCTTCAAGCTCTGCCCAAATATTTTCCACACCACTGAAACTGCACATGGGATTAGGTACCCTGGGCTGGAAAAGCCCTGTCATTCTTGGCTCCTCTGGAGTAAAAAGTTCTCGAGTCGCTTTTTTAAAAAAGTTCCTGGATTCTAAAAATAGCTGTATGTGGAAAAAAACGTCCTGCTGTGAGTGAAGTGCATGCTGAACACATCAACCCTACACAGCACTGGCAGCCTGGTCCTACACCCCCCGAGCCAAGCATGAACCAAGAATAAAGCTTTTAAAATTAGATATGGACTCAAGCTTTATGAATATAGTAATGAACTGCAGTTATGGAGGATTTCTGCCACTTTCTATCCTTACACCCCAACCAATTTATTTTGCTGAATACCCCCTAAGAAAACTAATACATTTACAAAACCTGAAGCTCCATCTCTGATCATATAATATTATATTACACCTTCTACTTTGAGAACACATTTGAATTAATAAAAGTCCCATTTTTTTCTGGATATACATTTCCAAGTTTGCCTTAATTTCCCATGTGCCTACCACCCCTTTGCCCTTTTCCTTCAGACCCTGGTTCTCTTCATTTTTTTTTTTACAGATTTCAAGATCGTTACATTCTCACCAGTTATAGATTGTACAAGTAACAAACCATTAAATTTTGAAAGCAGTCTATGCATGGATACCTAAAAGACGGCCACCAGGGGGAAACATTTCTTTATAAATATCCCAAATTATAATAATCTATTTTTACCAGGTGGAGGTATTGCTATTTTAACACAACAGAGTAATTATGGCGGCCTTGCAATGGGTCCGTGATACCGTTAGTTTAGTCACTGTTCAGTTAGATAAAACAATTCGGAAGAATATGCGGTTTTCTGGTCGGGAATCTAAAATATTGATCTTTCCTCCAGTTCACTCTAATTCATGTACTTTTTTTTCTTTTAAGAAATTTTTTGCTTGTATGATAATTTGAAATGGGAAAGTCGAAGCTCAGTAGTTAAGGCTCTGGTTTACTGATCTGAAGGTCGGGGTTCAAGCCCTAGTACCACTTAGATGACACTGTTGAGCCCTTGACCCTCAATTGCTCAGTCACTCTGGATAAGAGTGTCTGCCAAATGTCATAAATGTAAATAATGCTTCTGTCATATCGTCTCACCCCTTATGGAGTATCACGGCAGCTGTGATCCTACACAATCCCACACCACGCTATAACATGTCCATGCTACAATGTAATCTAGGGCCATGATTACAAGTAACCAGTAACCAAGCTGCAGTACATCTTAATGTGTACCTGTAATGCTTTGGGTTCGTTGCACGGTGAGTCCTGAGTGAGCTGGAGGAATGACATTGAAATTCACAAACACGGTGATTACACGTGACATATGTGTTTATTCGAATACATAATGCACTAAAATGAGGTTCGCCTCTCGATATTTCTCTCCAGCTTGAACATTTAACAAGAATTTGTACGAGGTTGTGTTCAGGCTCCTGTAACAATGTGAGAGGACAAAGCTTTAGAATCACACAGGGAGAATGACTAAGCCTTTTCGCGACCTACTCCGGGTGTTATCAACCTTGGCCTGAAATGCCTCTGAGGCTCGTGGCTCCGGAGAGGAAACAGGCTTTGATAGTGCCAGAAATTAATAAATAAATCCTTTCCATCCTCATGATGCAACAGAAGTAAGAAAAAAAAACAACCCTTATGACCTTGCTCAAGAAAAGAGGCACATGTTAAGCAGATATTAACCAGAAAATAAAACCCAATCTTTACTCAGGTGTCCAGAGTAATTGAAATCACATTGTCCTCCAGACGGGTGAGATTTGCTCGGCGGTGCTAGGAGACAACAGAATGATTACGGAAAAGAGATAACCCTATTGCTCCTTCTTCCAGAGGGACACGGACATAATTCCATGAGTGAGGTCATGGATCAAAGCCGTATTATGGGTCGGTAATGTGGCCTAGAGCACTTCACGTTGCTCTCATCCTCACTCCAGGGAACAATGGATCTTGATTTGGACAGTCGATGCTTGGCACATTTGTCTGCTGCAGCTAATCATTAGGATGGTCAACTATCTGAGAAAATAGTACAGACTGGAATGTGATGTGATGTGGTGGTTCGACATGGAAAAAAATATATAATACACATCTGTGTTGCTGGGTTAAAGAGCAGCTTTGAGATTTACGATTGTAATATGCGTTATGACTCAGTAGGCAAGTAAAATGTCTGGCAGCTTAGAAGAGGGAAAAGCTGGGGACACAAGCAAATCAATACAAAGATAATGTCTGCTATGACTACAGGGGTAAACAGCAAATACTGCGCATGGCACAAGTCGACAAAGCTATATTCTTTCTAGTTGTCACTGAAATGAGAGATATGATATACACAGCAGTGGAGAGATCGATCATTTATTATCTCCCCCACCGGGAAGGTAAATGCTCATCCCGTGTACCTAACCTTAAAATACAGAAGGGTTAAGAGTGTCAGCTGATAACCTAGGAATGCCCAGGTAACTAAGGGAGCACATCAATACAGATGATTAATAATGATCATCCAAATTTCCTACCAAACCTTATAATGCAGCGCATTGTCTTTTCAAACCATTTTGGTTATAACGTACGGTATTCGACTCTGGCTAACCACAACTTCTCTTGATGTTTAGCGGCTAGGTGATTGTTCCGTATCTCAATGCAAGAATAGGTAGTGTACTTAATAGATTTGTATTAGATTTCATTTTTCTCTGTTTCAAAGCAGGTTCCACCTGTGTATGTGGTCCTGATTCTAAAAAGACCAACAGACAATCTATGTGTAACACTGATGGTAGCTATAACCAGAGATATCCTATATTACTAGATATTATATGGGCCACTGCGAGATGGACATTTTGGAAGTGTGACTGGTGCTGGGATTGCATTGTGAGTGATTTAAAGCATAGATATCCCAAATGCTATACCGTAAGCACAGCTAACCGCTAACTGATAGCGGTTTCAATTGTCACTTTTAAAATGATGTCTAGAAACAAAGAAAAACAATTAATGAACAAATTTAAATTGATTTTCATGTTAACGCACAACCTACTGCACCAATTTATGTTATGTTATTTATGTATAGATCTGAAAGGGAAATTATGATTTCTTCTTAAACAGGACTTTTGAAAATGTTTTATAGGTCCAAACATATCTCTCTCTCTCTCTCTCTCTCTCTTTCTCTCTCTCTCTCTCTATATATATGTATGTATATAGCCGACTCTGGGCGAAGGCAGAATACACCCCGGATGGCTCACCAGGCCATCGCAGGGCTATACACACACACACACACACACACACACACACACACACACACACACACACACACACACACACATATACATATAGGAATATATATATAATCCCTATGGTGCAGAAATCTCTATTACGTTACCAAGGAGAGAACTATTTACAGATTAGAGTGCAATGTAAATCCTAAAAATGCTTTCATTCATTCATTCATTTTCTGAAGCGCTTAATCCTAATTAGGGTCGCTTGGAGGCTGGAGCCCATCTCAGCCAACTCTGGTCGAGGGCGGAGTACACCCTGGACAGCCCGCCAGGCCATCGCAGTGATAACCCAGTTAGCAGCACTGACAACCTGGTGATAGTGAGGCTTGAACCTCCGACCTTCAGGCAGTAATCCAGCAACCTCCCACCGGGCCACCACTTCCCCAATTCTAAAAATTGTATTTTAAATGTATTTTTTAATAAATAAAATAATAGTGTAGGTAATTGTGATAGTTGTTTGGGACTATAAATCTTATAAATCTAGAGGAAAGTTGATATGTATGTTAAAGTCACTAAATACTCACGATATTCAGCTAACTGACGATATGAATGGTCATATCGTGATACAATAATTTATTGATAAATATCGCCGAGCACAAATATAACTTCAAATATCTTCAGGTTTACTGTTAAGACTTTCAGACTGGATTGCAAAAGCACAGGTTATTGTTCTATACTCAAGGGTGCTCCATCACCATGTCTGGTATGACTGGTGTACGATTGGTAAACTGTGCATTTAGGGATGAGATCAGTCCAATTTCCAGATATTCATCACTGAAAATGGTGGTCTGTGTGTGGTTTGCTTCAGACTCCAAGTTATTCATTACCCTCCCCAATGTATTGTGACTGATTCAAATTGTTGTCTGTGTTATCTATTGTTATAACTTTTGTGATGGTGGGAAAAGAGTGGAAATGGGTACCAATATATCAAAGCAGAACTTCATATGACTGGATCACTGTAATTAACTCACCACTGTGGTATCAGTGCTTCACAAAACTGACACATGCGACTACTTATGAGAAAAGCCATGTTTAAGAAAGAAATACTTTAACGTGAATGCAAACCTTTTTTTATGAGCATCACCCTCACTCAAGCTCAATCCGAATCGGTGCTGAGTGTAAACTTCGCTAATAAGACAAGGTGTGAAGCTGGCAGATATTAATGATATGATGTGGATTACTCAAATGTCTTTGACCAATCGGGTGATAAAGACCCCATATTTTAATTGAGGTGAAGATAAAAATCATCTCATTTGCATTTAAGAACTTACAGGTAGATCTGCGGAAGAATTCTTTGGATGGCAAAGGCGTGTGCTTAAAGAAAGCTCTGAGACTGATTATAGAAGGTATGGGTGTGAGGGTAATCGAGAGAAGATTTGAGAAGGTTTTCCTCAAAATGATTCACTGCTTCAATTTCACTGAGGTCTCAATCCCAACGTGAACCCGAGCACCACAAAACCGATTTATACCACTGACTTTGCTTCGGGCTAAAAATAGCTCAGATAGTCCTGACGCGAGCTTCCATTCATCGGTGCGCCAGCGTCTTCAATTCCAATCTGGAGAGGTACTCGTGTTGCTCGGAGTGAATGCATTCTCTGTCGATGACTGGGCTTTTCCCTCTAAGACTTAGTTGATGTGCTGCTATGATAGTGCAGGGGAACTGATTGCCCCGGTGGAGGCTGACTTTAAGAAAAGGGAATAATGATCAAAGGAAATCAAGTGAAACTTTATCTTCTTAGCCCAGATGCTTAAAAAAAGAAAAAATTTTGTGGTTTTTTTTTGGGCCAGAAAGAAATTTCACAACATTACCTTTGGCAAGACTTTTGCCAAGACCTTGACACACAAGCGAAACTACTCTGCATGTTAAACAGAGTTGTCCTGATACCGATATGAGCATTGAAAATGGTTTCAATATTGATTGCTTTTGATATGCCCAAAAAATGGACTGGGAACGAAGCATACCGACGTCTGTATGAAGATCCGATCTCACATGATTAAAACAGTGGTCTTACACAAATTAAGCCACTGTTTTCAATTCTGGAAACCTGTTCTTCTTCTGCACACTGATCTTGATAGCTTCTCTTTACCCACAGCAAAGAGGAAGTGTTGCCAAATTTACACATACACACACACACACACACACACACACATTGCCCGGCCAAAAAAAAAAAAGTCGCACGCTTGAATATTTTCATGGAGAGCATTTATCCTTGATCACAGCATGTAATCTCAAAGGCATTGTTGCTCCAGTTGGTCTGGTCGAGGCTCAGCAACATTAATGTGGCAATAAAATGAAGTCAGCTGATGAGCTGAATGTACTGAATGAGCAGGTTATCACATCAATGGATTTTTCCTTCCCTGATAGCACGAATATAAAATAGGGAGCATGAGGAATCATTTTCTAATATGTATCGGCGCCCCAGAGACCTGACCTTAACCCTAATGAAATATTTCGGGATGTGCTAGAGAAGACTTTATGGAGTGTTTCAGTTTTTCCCTCATCGATTCAAGACTGGATGGAAACAAATGTTATATTGCTTAAGTTTGTTGAAACAATGGATTACATGCTGTAAGCAAGGCTAAATTCTCTCCAAGAAAATAGTGTGTGCCTTTTTTTGGCCGGGCAGTGAACATGTGTGTTGTACACTGCTGTTACCAAAAATTAATACAGATACCGTGTTTCCCTGATAATAAGACCTACCCTTACTTCAGCAGAACGGTCCAAAATAAGCCCTACCCCGAAAATAAG
>JAOUQZ010000033.1:9905531-9919461 GCA_028564935.1 Neosilurus hyrtlii | reverse complement strand
ATTAGGGTCGCGGGGAGGCTGGCGCCCATCTCAGCCGACTCTGGGCGAGGGCAGGGTACACCCTGGACAGCTCGCCATGCCATCGCAGGGCTTGTGTTATTGAAATGTTCCATAAAGCTACAGTTTCTAAATGGTGTACTCAACATGTCGAGACTAAGATTATATGTTTGGTTTCCTCATTTTTATTCCCTTCTATGAACAGTTTAATAAAATGAATGAATCCTGATATAAGTAGGATACGTGGATGGGCTTTGAAAGTTTCCCAACAAAAACTTGTCAAGTAAGGGAAATCATATGGGAACTCCGCTTTTAGGCACTGCTTAAATCTATATATTATCCATTAAGTAAATTATCATTCAGTGCTGATGAATTCTTAAATCTGATTGGTCAGAAATAAAGATGGGCACTGGGGTTGGGTTTATTCAGTTATGCATCACCAGTTGGCTTTTTTTATTCATTATAAAGTAATGTTGAATTGTTTAAATGCTGTCCTTGGTTTGAACAGGATAAAAAGTTCTAAACAATAGAATAGCTTTATTACCCATGTTCAGTTAATTAGTGCAGCTCCTGTATAAAGTTTTCAAGGTTTAAAGGTCTAGAGGTATGAGTCAACTTTCATTAACAGGGTTCAAGGTTTCAAATTTATGACAGGAAAAAATGTAAATATTTATAGCAATACAAACCACATAGGTATTGTGCTAGTATTGTAGCGGTGTTGTAGCGTCGTGTTCAATTCATTTTCAAACAGCAATTCTGTTTAAGCAATGTTCTACATAATTAACTCAAAATTATTTGCTCACGCAAGCACGGGGGGAACATTCAATCTCCGCACAGGAGCACCAGGACTCGAACCCAGGACCTTCATGCTGTGTAACGGGATGTGATGAATTAAGGATTGGGAATTTGAATCCTCACAAACTGATGTGCTGTCTGCGTGGGAGGGATTTCATACTCTGTCCATCACAATAGAATTATTGTTAGAGTATTATTGGCTGAATACTTATGTATATGGAAGAGGGCGGATAGCGCTTTCCTCTGAGTGCCTTACGCAGTGATGATGCAGGATCAGCAGCCGTTTGGTCTATAAAGACAATGTTGGCTGTGTTAGTCTCCCTCCTGAGTTGATGGGTGCAAATGAAATGAACGTCCAAAAGAAAATGTGTGCGTGTGTATATATATATACATACATATATAGTCTATAGTCTGGTTGTATGTGCGTTGACCCTACAATGGTCTGGCGAGCTGTCAAGAGTGTACCCCACCGTCGCCCAGAGTTGGTGGCTGAGATGGGCACCAACCTCCCCGCAAACCTAAATAAAATTAAGCTGATTGAAAAATTAAAACATTGTCCAGGTCATGTTATATGTTCAACAACTACACATTTCCACTATTATTCCTTTATGCTTGATAACAAAATCAGGCCAAAAAAACCTATAATGTTACGACCTTTGATTTCATTATATTATGAGATATTATATATAGCACAGCAGCATGCACACACCTGAAACACACACACACACACACACACCAGGTACTGAAAGGCGACAGACAGGAGTTCATCAAGAATGAGACAGTAAACAAGACTATAAACATGTTATTTTTTTAAGTACGGGGATGTCCTTTAATTACCTGTACCAAGGGGGAGAGTTATAAGACTGGTGGTGTGTGGTCGTGTGTGTGTGTGTGTGTGGAGCGATCTGGATCCTCAAGGGTTCTGAAGGATTGTTTAACATTGTGAAATAGCTGCTGGAGGAAAGCTGAAGCTGCTGTAAGCAAAGGTGCTGCGTGATCCATGACGGTGGCGCCTTGCTGCTAGACTACAAAATTGTGGCATGAACAATGGCTTTGAGAAGAGATAAGTCCACCCCCCAGCTTCAAATGATTATTTTAATTGAAAAGTAACTCCCTGAACTGGGTGCCAGAACAAACCCCATTGAAGTATTGCAAAAAAGAATTTCAGTCACTCCGGCACCGCCTGGAATTTGACAACAAATAGACAGGCTCGCCGAAAGAAAACATAGCGAGATCGGGCAAAATTACATACAGCATTTTAGATTAGAACTTCACAAATACTGATTACTGATTAAAGAATCGATGAAGCCTGAATTGAAAAGCTTAGAGATTGTACTACCTTGGTGGAGGTCTGCACTCTCTGAGCATTTCCAGTATTACAAATTGTGACCGATAACGAATCACTGCAGTGTAAGAAAAATAAAGTTAGTGGAAAATAATTAACTATGGAAGAGTGACAGTGACTCCTTTTCGTGTTGGGCCACACACTGCAGCACACATCATACACCGCACCACACCACAGTGTATCGGAGATTTTGGATGTTAGACAGAATTCAGCACCACTGTCTGAGGGAATATCTTTTGAAAGATCTGTGCCCATCGCTCCAGTACGGTTTCAGAGGCACAGCAAAGGGGAAGCGATGGCTCTGCGGTTAAGGCCCTGGGTTACTGATTAAAAGATCAAGGGTTCAAGCCCCAGTTCCACCATACTGCCTTTATTTGTCCCTAGATCAATACCCCTAACCCTCAATTGCCCAATTATGGCAACAATATTAACAGCTTAAAAAAAATTCAAAGTAAGTCAGTATGGATGTCAAATCTGAGGAATGCTCAAGCTGCTCTGGTGGCTTGTGTTTCACTGAAAGAAAAAGCTTTGTGATCTAAGACATTATGCAACTTCTATACAGTACAGGGCAAAAGTCTGAGACACCCACTTTGTTTTCTTACAAACTATAGCAGATTTTTATTCTACTTCTGAATCAGGCGGCACAGTAGCGAAGTGGTAGGCACGTCCGCCTCACAGCAAGAAGTTCCTGGGTCTGAGTCCCAGGCTCAGGTGTTTCTGTGTGGAGTTTGCATGTTCTCGCTATGCATGTGTGGGTTTCCTCCAAGTACTCTGGTTTCCTCCCACAGTCCAGATTCATGCACAGACTAATTGGCTGTTTGAAATTGCTCCCAGGTGTGAGCCTGAGTGTAAATGGTTGTGTGTGTGTTGACCTGCGATGGTCCGGTGAGCTGTTCAGGGTGTACCTTTCACAGCTTTCACCCACTGTCGGCAGAGATAGGCTCCAGCCTCCCCGTGAAGCTTGTAGGATTAAGCGTTTTAGCAAATGAGTCACTAAGTGAGTGAGCTCTTAATTTTCTAGTATGTACAATTTTTTCTTTTTACTTGCTACAGAAAAATTATTTTTAAAAATTATTTTTTTTGTTTGTTTTAAGGGAAAAAATACAAAACAAAACCCAAGACAAAACAAGAAGCTTGGTATAAAATCAAGAAGCAAGTACAGGAGACAAAATCTCCAGAATAATTGCAACTGCGTTCTGCAAGATACTCAGTACAAATATACAGCTCAGTCATTTCCTTATAAAACTGTCCACATTATAACTAAAACTATTTTTATCATCATCATCATCAGTCGAACTGCTTTATCCTACTGTTGGATACACGGGGGGAGGCTGGAGCCTATCTCAGCCGACACTGGGTGAAGGCAGAGTGTACCCTGAACAGCTCGCAGGGCAACACACACACACACACAAAACAATTCACACTCTTACCTAGGAGCAATTTTGAACAGCCTGTGAGCTTGTCTTTGGACCGTTGGAGGAAACCGGTGTACCCGGAAGAAAACCCACGCCAACTCCACACAGAAACACCTGAGCCTGGGAATCGAACCCAGGACCTTCCTGCTGTGAGGTGGTGTATTTGTTTATAGTAAAGCACCATCACATTAAATAATAAATTGACTGTTAAATGTATTTACTGGCTCTTAATCTTCCCTAAATGCAGTTAAATACGAAATGTTATTATTTCTGAAACGATCTTTGCTTTTAGAGATTTTTTGACATTTTTTTTATTTCTCTTGCATGTGCCGGAGACTTTTGCACGGTACTGTGTTCTTATACACTCGAATAATGATGAACTGGATGAGAGAGCGAGAGAGAGAGAGAGAGATCTGGTCCTCTAGATGACCGGGTCCGACTGGAGGCAGAGTCTGAGCATGCAAATGATGGACAGCACCATTACTTCAGTGCACCTGCGAATATCCCTTTCTCTCTCTCTCACACATACTCTACCTTAGTGAGCTGTGCGATCTTCTTGCTCATCTTCAGATGCAGGTCTTGTGTGTACTCCATGCCTGATCCTGCCGAAGCGCTGTATTTTCCAGCAGGATTGTAGTATTGCTGCCATCCTGCTCCAGTCGCCATCTTCACCCAGTCCTTCACACGCTCTCCGTGGGTTAAATCAATGACAATGAGAGACGAGGAGACGAGCTGGATGCTCAATTCAGCCTCCTGAACCCAACCAAAGGAATTCAAACACAGACAGATCCTTCCTTCATACCAGTCATGTTGTTGTTGTTGTTGTTGTTTTTGTTTTGCTTTTTCTGCCTAATATAAACCCAGCAATGTCCACACATATGATACAAAACCTATTTTACTAAATTATTTATTTATTCCCTACGTCATTTAGTATCTTTTCTGAATTTC
Source organism: Neosilurus hyrtlii (assembly GCA_028564935.1). Taxonomy (NCBI): domain Eukaryota; kingdom Metazoa; phylum Chordata; class Actinopteri; order Siluriformes; family Plotosidae; genus Neosilurus; species Neosilurus hyrtlii. The sequence continues at coordinate 9,914,961 of JAOUQZ010000033.1, read as the reverse complement.
TAGAACATTTTGTTCGGCTGTCTGGTTTTTGTTTTTGTTTTTTAGAGGAAGAAGAAGAAGAAGCTAACACCTGCTACATCCCCAAAGCCTCTTCTCACCTCTTTAAAAGCCAAATTTCTTCAGGTTTGTACAGCGACAGACATTTGTTTCATGTAAAAAAGCGATACTATCCGAATTATGTTTAAAAAAAACCCACAAAAACACGTAGGAAAACAAACAAACAAACAAAAGAAAGCCAAGGAATGTAAACCCGGTCAGTGCATTAGAGTCGGTTGAGTAGGTGACAGGCTGCGCGCGCGGCTGCTGCTGCTGCTGCACTGACTCTGTTGCCATGGATCACCCTCAACAGTTTACCTTAAACCGCTGACGCGCTCTGACGTCACTTCCGCCTGCCCGCCCCGCCTTGCAAACAAACCCCGCCTCCTGAGATACCCAGAGCCGAATGACAGATCTTTTTTCCCCTTTACGTGTCAGCCAACCAGCCAATCAGCGTGCCTGTGCTTGAGTGACAGCGCGTTTCATCAGTGTGATTCGTCAAATAGGAGGCGGGCACTATAAGGCATTGAATTGTTAAATTTTTATTATTTTTTTAAATTGTAAAATATTTTTGTCCTGCAGAAATAGTATACTCACTGTAGATCAATAGAAAATGCAGTGATTTAACGCACGCTTCCGTGGTGATGGGCGTGGTCTCTTTCGAGATGGCCCCGCCCACATTCGCAGGGCGTGGAAGGGGTTTAATAACGATGAATAGGATGATAGAACTTGTGGGTTGTGTGATCATATTTACTTTATATCCACACTCACTCATTTGCAGAACAGCTCGATCCTACTGTTAGGGTCACGGGGAAGCTGGAGCCTATCTCAGCCGATACTGGGCGAAGGCGGGGTACACCCTGAACAGCTCGCCAGACCAACGCATGGCGGGCACACACACACACACACATACATGGGGCAATTAGGCTGATATGCATGTCTTTTGAATGTGGGAGGAAACCGGAGTACCCAGAGGAAACCTATGCAAATTTTGTATCCTGTAATTGTATATTTGATACGTGTTACAAAATTGGATATTTTTCCATTTCATATATACTGTTTGCTTTCTGCTGTAATCTCTGAAGTAACCTAATAAATTTGGGTTAATAGCGTGATCGATCTATCTATCTATCTATCTATCTATCTATCTATCTATCTATCTATCTATCTATCTATCTATCTATTTATCTGTCTGTCTGTTTACTTGTCTGTCTGTCTGATTGTTTGCTTGTTAATTTGTTGATCTATATCAATATATCATTTGTCCCTTTATTCATTGCTCTGTAGTTCAAGGCCTTGGATTACTGATCAGAAGCACCAGCAGTACCAAGCCGGCACTGGTCTCTTGAGCTCGGCCTTATCAGCTCCAGAAGTACCGCATCATAACCCCCACCCCCTAACCCAAAATTTACAAGTTAGAGAATATCTTCTTTATCTTTTTCATGATCAGATCCCTAAATAGCTATGGGAAATTTTTTTAATGAATTAAAGTGACAAGTTCGGTCCAAGGGAACATCTGTCAGAAGAATGGTGCCCATCTCTGCAGTGCAGTTCCAGAGACGTGTAGAATACCCACGGAGTAGGACTGAACCTGTTCTGGTGGCTTGTGGTCATGCTATGTTGACTTTTCTTTGAGCTTGTCACCCATTCATAGAGCTATGATTCATTTATTCATTTGTTCGATGGCTGTGGATGTTATATGGCTGAGTCTGTTTTTGTACTTTTAGTGTCAAAGTTTTTGCAGACCAACATGAACTAATAACATTCCAACTAGAATAAAAATAATAATAATAATAATAATTTTAAAAAAGAGTTTAATAAAAAAGAGGTTGATTTTCTTCATACCAGCATGTGCATGATGATTTCCAGTAAAACTTGTAAGCAATAATGAGAAAAAAAGATAGTTACTGTCAACTCAGAATTCAATTCATGGGCTCAAACGTTTCTGTGTGGAGTTTGCATGGTTTCTGGGTACCCGGGTTTCCTCCAAAGTCCAAAGGCATGCAAATTAGGCTAATTATCTGTTTCAAATACCCATAGGTAAATGGTTGTGTGTGTTTTGGCCTGCAATAGTCTGGCGAGCTGTTCAGGGTGTACCCTGCCCTCTGCCTGGTGTAAAGAGAGATAGGTGGCAGCCTTCTCGTGTCCTTAGTGGGATTAATCGGTTCGGCAAATGAGTGAATGAGTGCGTGAGTGAGTATGTACAAGTATTTGCTTTAGGTTAGTAAACATGGAGATATATTTGCTTGATAAATTGCACTGACTGCAAAATTTACTGTTTTTGATTTATTAATCATTCATGGATAGCTAGCCAGATTTTTGCATTCATGTTTTTTATTAATAGTTTGTAGCACAGGAATTGAAAATGACATAAATCCAAGTTTCAACTTCCCACTTTCAAGTAACATCAAACACATGTTTAAGAAATATATTCATTGCATATTTTCCAAAAAATTCAATAATATGCAAAGCCCAGAGAATTAAAAAAGGCAAAAGCAGTGATGAAGTGTAAAAAAGTGCCTACTAAACAAAACATGAGCTCTATGTTCCAGTAACGCACCTCAGCCAATGCACCGAGTCACAAGCTCTTCTTCCTCATGCAGGGGTGGCATTTCTTTTGTTCAGATTAATTTGTTCAGCTTATTTACATTCAGTAAAAAAAATAAAAAAAGTAATTTATTTTAGATCTCTTTCTTTAAAATGATTAATATGGAGTCTTAAAACATTAAATATAAAATTTGGGTTTGATTAAAATAAATAGAATAAATATGTTTACTCTGTAAATGGGCGACACAGTGGCGTAGTGGTTAGCACGTCCGCCTCACAGCAAGAAGGTCCTGGGTATGAGTCCCTGGCTTGGGCGTTTCTGTGTGGGGGTTGCATGCTCTCCACATGCTTGCGGTACTTTGGTTTCCTCCCACAGTCCAAAGGCATGCACTTTCAGCTGATTGGCTGTTTTAAATTGGCCCATGCGTGATTGTGAGTGTGAATGGTTATGTGTAAATTGGCCCCGTGGTATTCTGCCGAGCTGTTCAGGGTGTACCCCACCTACACCCAAGGTTGCCTGAGATAGGCTCCAGCCTCTTCGTGACCATAAAAGGATTAAGCAGTTTGGCAAATGCGTGAGTGAGTAATCTTTAGATAAAACTGCAGTAACTCTTGGCAATGATACGATTTAAAACAGATCATACTGAGGTTCACATGACGTCTGAAATTTTAAAAGGTTAAGGATTCACACAGGACACAAACAAATTTTTTCTGAATGAAGTGGATTTTTATGAAATACCACATTTCTTGTGCTCCTGTGAATTAAATTGTGCAGATTATCATTATATTCAAGGATTTCTTTTTAAACCAGTGTCGCTAAGGAGCCTCCAGTGTCCACAATATACATCACGCCCACTTGCTTATCTTCTGCACTCTGTACGTCCTCATACTCCAAAACCTGAATGTGCGATTATGCGGTTTGTGTACATTTTGTGTGCACTTAAAAATGACATTTTAATTCAACAGAGCTTTTTTTTCTCTTTCCTAGTAATACTGCAGGCATTCGGGTTCTGCTTGCTTCCCTCTGCAGAGACGCTGATACAGTTCATTAAGCAAAATGATGCTGGGTTGATTAAGATTTTTTTTTTTTTTTTTTTTTTTTTGGTAAAATAGGCCAAGGCCTCATTTATTTGCCTGCTGATAAATAATGCATAACCCTTCCTCCGACTCTCACTCTAGCTACTGAAATATGCTCTTTTACTGCTACAGTTCAGAGGCTCACAAATACCACATAAATAGTATATGTAGGCCAAGAGAACGATCCCAACCACCAGCTGCAGCAGAGCCAGATGATAGGGGTACTACAGGAGAGAATGGGATTGGGGCATGCTGGCATGCTTTGGATAGGAACTACGATCGATGTTAGACTGCTCTCTTCCACGTAAAGATGCTGCTGCAAAGATGTTTTCACCAACACCAGCCGACACTGACACACTTATCCTAACCCAGTGGGCGGGGTTCGAAACTATCACTGTTGTTGTTTTTTTTTAGCACCGGAGAGCTCTCTTCAGTGTCACATGACAGATTTTCACTCTGTTTAAAAGTGTGTTAAAGAAATCACATGTGTACAATGTGGTAGGCTACACAGTGATTAAAGGCTGATCATTTGATCCATTGAGTGACGCCTAGAGGGAAATGACAGCTCCAAAAATGAAAACATCAACCCATACGTTTTTTTGTACTACTAGTCTTCACATCCGCCTTATTGTGCGCTGAGCACAAAGCATGTGAGTGTACACTGTGTAAGGATGCACCTCTAGCTATGATAAGAATAAAGAAAAAGTCCCACAGGAACTTCATGACAGCATTTCCTTCTCCCATTAAACTAATTTAAAATATAGCTATTCTTCAAACAACCTCTCTCTCTCACTCTCTCTCTCTCTCTCTCTCACTCACTCTCTCTCTCTCTCTCTCTCTCTCTCTCTCTCTCTCTCTGTGTGTGTGTGTTCACAGAGACCTTGAGGGTTAAAAAGGTGCTAAATGAGCACTTTATTATATTACTGCTATGATAAATAAATACAAAATGCCCCTAATTACAGTAATAAGCAAGCATAAAACCTCAATGATATTTAAACGTAGTCCTTTATATTCCAGTATCCACAAAAAATCTGACATACATTTATTTTCAACATAACCCTGAAACACTGTTTTAAAAACTTCACATTTTCAAATCATTGAAATGCAGTGTTTTCCACATATTGCGCTGGAGCTATGGACTGGAAGAGCACTTGGAGAGTGCAAACCTCCACCAAGCTAAGGGGGAAAAAAAAAAGAAAGTACACCAAACCTCCTGCTGGGCCTTCTGTAAAACCACATCCAAAAAAAAATGCCAGAAAAAACCCAAAACAACAACAACAACAACAACAAAACAGCCAAGTGCACTCAAAAAGTACAAACCTCCACCAAGCCCTGCAATCCCCCATATTCACCAAAATATGTTTTGTTTTGGTTTTTTTTGGTTGTTTTTTATTTTATTTATTTATTTATTTATTTATTTATTTATTTATTATATATTTTTTTTTTACACTGTTTAAGTAATTTCATGAAAATCTGCACATAATAGAAAGTACACAGCACCCGCTCACAATGTTAAAGAATTCTTTTAAAAAATCCCTGGCTCCAGAATTTGATCCGGATCTTCTCTAAAAGTGTTGTCTTTGTACAAAGCTCCACCTCTAGTAGAAATTTCATGAAATTTTGTATATACTTTTTTGCATAATCCTGCTAATAAAGAAACACACAAACTGTATGTAAAACATAGATCAGTTGATAAAAAAGATGGATCAGCATTAGCTGAATTTTTTGTGTGTGAAGAGGCAAAGCTCTCAATTTACCAGTCAATCTACGTTCCAACCATTACTTATCGTCACAAGCTTTGGGTAATGACCGAAAGAACAAGATCGAGGATACAAGCGGCTGAAATGAGCTTCCTTCGCAGGGTGGCGGGGCTCTACCCCAGAGACAGGGTGAGAAGCTCAGCCATCTGGGAGGAGCATTGAATTGTAGAGCCGCTGCTGCTCCGCGTTAAGAGGTGCCAGTTGAGGTGGCTCGGGCATCTGATTAGAATGCCTCCCGCACGCCTGCCTGGGTGGTGTTTCGGGCATGTCTGACCGAGAAGAGACCCCGGGGTTGAGCCAGAATACGCTGGAGGGACTGTCTCTTGGCTGGTCTGGGAACACCTCGGTGTCCCACCGGAAGAGCTGGAGGAAGTGGCTGGTTAGAGGGACGTCTAGACCTCATTGCTTAGGCTGCTGCTCCCACAACCCGACCCCGGATCTAGCGGAAGAAGATGAAGATTTTTCTCCCCTAATTTAATTCTAGCCAATTATCTAGGTATGGCCTCCCGATGATGCGAACAAACCTGTTATAAAGTTTGTCCTTTACAAAGAAAAATTTAAATAGGTTTCATCTGGGGTGCACAGTGGCATAGTAATTAGCATGTCCACCTCACAGCAGGAAGGTCCTTGGTGGGTTTGAATCCAAGCCTCACTGAGGCGTTTCTGTATGGAGTTTGCATGTTCATGTGTGGGTTTCCTCCTGGTCCACTTGTTTCTTCCCACAGTCCAAAGACATGCACATTAAGTTGATTGGCTGTTTCAAATTGCCCCCTCTGTGTGAGTGTGAATTGTTATGTGTGTTGGCCCTGCAATGGTCTGGCAGGCTGCTGAGGATGTACCTTTCCTTCACCCAGTGTCGGCTGAGATAGGCTCCATCCTCCCTGCGACCCTAGTTGAATTAATCTGTTCGGCAAATGAATGAGCAAGTGAGTAAGTGAATGAGTGAGTGATTTGACCTGATCATCTGATTTCTTGGAGTGAAAATGGATTCTGTTCCTGCTTTCTAGAAGCACTTCAGACAAGATGGTCAATTATGAAAACTGCAGCCAGTATTTTACTACTTTCAGCTTGAACAAATATTTGATTCCACAATAATACCAACAAAAGTTCTACGTCCGAATGGCTGTTTTTGTTCTTCGCAGCTTTCATGAAGATTCCTTGCAGAAATTTCTAGCGATGCTGTTGTTCTTAGACCATGATGTGAGTAGGCATGCCAAGTACATGCCAATTACGAGGATTGCGCACAATCTAAACAAATTCGATATAAACCCACACAGTATTGCTTATTTCAGAGATAATTATAAATAATAAGAAGCTGACAGCATATTAAACTATAAGACATCAGCAACGTTAAGAGACGTACAGGTGTAAATGTCTTAACTACCACGATAGTTTCAAGACGTTGTATTGAAGTAGAAAGAATATGGTAGTTGCTTGGGAGGACACCACGAACTCATCACGTCCGTTTTCATCAGATTTTTACATACATTTCATCTTTAGAGGCTTATAAAATATTTTGAATAGTAAAAGCACCCAGCGTGTGTAAAAATACACTGAGTCATGCTGATTTAACATAACGCTAGGAGCTAGGAGCACCCGAATGTGTAATCTAACATGATTAGCCAGATAAATGTAATAATCTACTACAGCTGTATATAATACCGTGTCATAGATCTGTAGTGTACCTAATGCTAGAACATTATACCTAATGCATAATACCAGCATACACATACATACCACCCCCAAAACAAACAAACTACTTCGACTGTGATTGCTCACGTTGTGATGGATTTTCTGCTGAAAAGTAACCGAGTCCTTTTATTAGGGCATTGTGAAACAAACAAACCCCCCCAAACAGCTACGTCTTTGCTTTGTTAAATAGGATGCTTGTGGCCATAAGGAAAGTTGCTAAGCAATGACTCACGTCTCAGCCCCGAGAGGTTCAAATGGTAACAGAGAGATGGTATGAATCTTTTTCTCACTTTGCAAGATGTGTGTGTTTGCTGGAAGTCTCTGGATGAACGGCTGTTTACGACCATAGGAAGCCGTCATCCCACGCAGTGTAATGCAGAAACGCTGTAGCTGATCTCTTGTACTGCTGAGGCAGCTAGTAGAGATTATAACTCGAAGTTAAATCATCGTTCAGCATTTCTGATTTCAATCTCATCACAGGAAGGCATTGTTCTTGATTTTTACAGTCGAGCCCCAGAGTTATCTTATACACTATGCTAAAAATATACAGCAACACACTCACTGACTCACTCACTCAATTGCCGAACTGTTCAATCCTACTAGGGTCGCAAGGAGACTAGAGAATATCTAGGACGACACTGGGTGAAGGCGGGGCACACCCTGAACAGCTCGCCAGTCCATCGCAGGGTCAACACACACAACCATTGACACTCACATCCACACCTACAGGCAATTAGCCTAAGGTGCATGTCTTTGGACTGTGGGAGGAAACCAGAGTACGAGGAGGAACCCCACGCAAGTATGGGGAGACCATGCAAACTCCACACTGAAATGCGCAAGCCTGGAACTCAAAGCCTGGGACTTCATACACTTAACAGTTCACTGAAAGCGAGGAAGTATGGCTGAATAGTGTCTATTCAATTTAGCAGCATCCACCAAGCCTAAGGTGACTAGGTGTTTAAGTATATACTACACTCATACATGAGCAAAAATAAAGAAATAATTAAAGAAAAATAAAATACACTGAAATAAATTTTTTATGTTTTTTTCTTTTATAAACTCAGAGCTGTATAAGAGTATAGATGTCTGAAGGTGTCTCTTTAACTCTCTTTCAGCGTTTTAATGCATACTACATGGAAACACCAAGAAAAGATTTTTTATCATTTATTTTTTACATAATATAACCAGTACATGTTGGTCAGGTGGGCTCCCACCTGGCCAGGTGAGCTCTCTAACGGCGTCTGTTTCTAGCCTGCTCATATAGAGTTTAGTACCTAATACACGGAAACGCAGTGGTGATTTTTATGGATCATTTTTCTATATTAAAGAGGGACAGTACTGACACTGCCTGCTTCAAGTTACCTTGACAAAGTGTGAGTGTGGTTTGATTCAAGCATTATCCACTTTGCATGATGTTTTAAATTCAAAGATAGCAGACCAATCAGATCACGTCATTTCTGTGTAGTACGCAATTCCTGTTAGCATAACATACATCTCTTGGCAAGTCTGTAAAGGGATCTACTTTATTCCAATCTGAGGACATTTTAAAACTGATTAGAAAGAGATATCACAATTCATACAGGTTAAAAGATCACAAATTGACTCTCTAATGTTATTTCTTACAAAATTTCTGATTAGCCAAATGTCACGTTTTGTCATTCATGTCGCAAGTTAATCAGCCAAAATAAAAAAAAATAAATAGAAAATTTGGGAATCTCTAAGTATGATTGTAGTTGATTAGATGTAGTTGATTGGAGGTGTTTAGGCTAACGGTTTAGCTCTTGCATATTTTCTGGTAAATGAGTGCACTAAAGCAGTGTAATAATCAAAATAGCTAACTGGAGGCGTTTGTCTCATTGATGGATCCATCTATGGCCTGGTTGTTAACACAGGGTTTAAAATAAAATATAATTGAAATAAAAATATCTTCGAAATAACTTTTGACCCCGTCTCCTAGACCACCCACTGCAAAACAACCCCAAGTTAATAATAACCATTACTGTGTTTTACTGTGGGTTTGGGGCAGATGGGATTTCTTTTATGTAGTTCACAGTATTCTGATGGTGTTTATTGGCAGAAAGATAAATGTTGCTCTTATCAGAGTTTAGTGAATACACTGTCAGAAATAAGGGAATCGTAGGAACCTATTTCTGTCCGCCAAGGTACAATCTACGCTGTTGCCCTTAGGGCTAATTATAGTATCTTAGATTTACCTTATTATTGTATTCCAAGCAGTATATAAAGAGTACAAATTACTACCTTTATGGGTGACATGCCTTTGAACCCCCTAAAGGTACAGTGAATACGTAAATATATAT
>JAOUQZ010000033.1:9888637-9904485 GCA_028564935.1 Neosilurus hyrtlii | reverse complement strand
TATATATATATATATATATATATATATATATATATATATATATATATATATATATATATATATATATATATCCAGAAGAGGCAAGCTAAAGGTTGCCAACTCTATATACATAAACCTGAGCTGAGCATAAATTTTCCTGACAAAGCTCACACCGATGCCAAAATAGAAAAAAACGGTGCAAGAAGCGTACAAAAAAGCTGTAAATGCACAGCGTTCAGATTATTTATTAGAAATTATTTTTACATGATTCAGGCTTCCATACAGGATAACAAAGTCAAGTTTAATGTCAAGATGAACATTCAGCATATTCTCAAGCAGAAGGTAAGATTTATGAATAGCATAAAGATTCTTGGCTGAGGGATATTTTAAATTTCCCCTTCATGCACCACGTATCATCTAGAACTGTGAGCTTTTGTACAAAGATCTATGAATGCCATTCAGTAACATCAGACTTTCACCCACCCATCTACTTATCTACCAATTTATCCATCCATCCCATCATGGTTCGGCTCAGAGTGGAGGTCGTTTCTAGTATATTATTTAAATAGTGGGAGGAAACCAGAGTTCACAGAGAAGTGGTCTAGTATCAAAATAAATTGGAATGGAAATAATTTAATACTCTCGCTCAAAACACATCACATATGAAGTGTTTTACAATCACCTGAGTTGGGCAGTCATCAGATAAAGTCATCGGATCTAACCAAGTGCTTGTAACTGCTCAGGATACAGAACAGCAAAGGCAGCCCTGAACTCTTTACAAGATATTTATTTTCTTAATGGAAACACGTCTAAACTTTAATTTTAAAAGGTGGTAGTGATTTATTTGGAAGCTTAATAACCTAAATACAGAAACAAGACTGTAGCAGATTTCTCAATTATATGCAAACTTATACCCTCTATCACTGCTCCTGATCTACTGCATTAACGCATCGTCTCTGTAAATGTATCTCGTCTGTATGTTACAACCCTCAAAGTACTTTAGTCTAGACACTAAGTGTAGCTGTATCTCTACACACACCCTAATCCCAACTTTATCCACACTTTAAACTTATTTTAACCAAACTTTAAAGACTATAAGACCCTAAACCAATGTACACATAGACCCTGAACCCAATTTACACCTAGACTCTAAACTTTTGTGAACTCAGACCCAAACCCAATTACACCTAGACTCTAAACTATTATGAATTTAGACCCAAACCCAATTACATCCAGACCCTAAACCAATTTACACCTAGACTCTAAACCAATGTGCACCCAGGCCCAAACCCAACAATATCCAGAACCCAAACCCAATTACAACTAGACTCTAACCCAGTGTACACCCAGATCCTAAATCTAATTATACCTAGAGTCTAAGCCCAACTCAACCCAGACTCTAAAGCCAAATACACCCAGATCTCAAAACGCTGTACACCTAGACACTAAGCCCAACTCCACCCAGACTCTAAACCTATTATATCCAATCCCTAAACCAACTACACTCCAACTTTTAACCCAATTACACATAGACTCTAAACCAAATATCAATAATAATAGAAATATTCAATCATATAATAATAATCAATAAATGAATCAATTCTACCAAGAACCTAAACCCAGTTACACCCAGACCTTGCACCAATGTGCACCCATACCCGGTTCCAAATCAACCCAGACCCTAAACCAAATTTCAGGCGAGACCCTAAACCTACCCCCACTCAGATCCTAAACCTATCCAACCCTGACCATGAAGTCAACTCCGCTCAGATACTAAACCCATCTAAACCAAGACCCTAAACCTATTTACACTAAATCCTCAACCATAACTATACCACCTTAAAGCTGTCGACACCCAGACAACAAATCTCAACTGCACCTCTAAACCTGTCTGTAACCAGAACTTCAACCAATCGGATTTAACCTATCTACACCTGGACAAACGAGTCACTATAATCCAGATCATAAATCCATCTGCACCCGAAATGTTTGTGCCTTTATCCAGAACTGCATCATGGCTGTATGTACAGCTTAAACTCAGTTCGACTCACATTTTTAACTCATTTATAGTTGTTCATGAAACTGAAATAAACCACCCTTATGCAATTTAATAACCAACACTATATAATGAAGTGTCATCTTTATAATTATGTTTATGGAAGGTTTCTGTTTAAAATACTTTTATTTATTTCATTCCATATCCTAACCTGTTTATTATGCCATATGTCTAGTGACTCATATATTATGGTAAAATGAGCATTACAGGATTCGGGGGTTTGCAGAAAACCTTTGTGCTTGTATGAGTGTCTTATGGTTTATATTGGATAATGCAGAGAGAAGGCGTCTTGGCATCAGCAAAAAGGCTTCCAGAGCACAGATTTGTCTGAAATGTTGATATTTAAATGTATTTAAAAGACTGACAGGCAGGAGGGGGGATGACAGAGTTTGAAGAGATTTTAAAACCCACCAAGTCTGAGTCATGCTGTAATTATATTTAACTGAAATCCTGTCAGTTTTAGTTTTTTTTCTTCTTTCAACCTAGAGCAATCAGGTCCCTAAAAAAAAAGACATGTTCTTGGCTCATGTACTGAAGACACTTGGGTATTCATGTGATGGAGTTCTTTAATCAAAGCAATGACAAAATTAAAAAACTCCTTCCTGACCATACAGATGGAATATGCTGTAATCACCACTTGGGTTGTACTGCCACCTGGTGGTTACTGTTTTATAACAAAACAAAAAAAATCTATTCTGAGAAAGGTATGGGACAGCATGGTGGTGTAGTGGTTAGCAAGTCCGCCCCACAATAAGAAGGTCCTGGTTTGGAGTTCTGGGCCCGGGGCATTTCTGTGTAGAGTTTGCATGGTCTCCCGGTGCTTGCATGGGTTTTCTCCGGGTACACCAGTTTCCTCCCACACTCCAAAGGCATGCACATTAGGCTATTGGCTGTTCCAAATTGCCCCTAGGTGTGAGTGTGAATGGTGTTGTGTGTATGTTGCCCTGTGATGGTCTGGTGAGCTGTTCAGGGATAGGCTTTGGGCGAAGACAGGGTGCACCCTAAACAGTTTGGCAGTCCACTGCAGGGTCAACATACACACACACACACACACGCACACACACAAGCTCTCATGCACACACACAATCATTCATACTCACGCTCACACCTAGGGACAATTATAGCAATTAGCCCAGTGTGCATGTCTTTGGACTGTAGGAGAAAACCAGGTTACCCAGAGGAAACTCACACAAGCATGGGAAGAACATACAAACTGCACACAAAAACACTTTTGCCGAGCTCTTGACTCGAACCCGGGACCTCCTACCTGTGAGGCAGACGTGCCAGCCACTATGCCAGCGTTCTGCCCTGGCTAAGCAAATTTTAGGAAATTGAGGATATTTATTTTTCAGCATGGACATGGACTCACAAAAAGGAGTGTGAATTTGGATGTATGCTACAGACACCTGATGGCCACCATATGTTCTAACACATGCTTGAAAAGGGAGGTTGAATCCTACGTAGCGGATCTTTAAAGGTTGCAGAATGGTTTTGCTTGTAAATCTTGTCTTTAATAGCTGTATTCACATTTCCTAAGTTGTATATTATTCGGGTGGCGTAGTGGTTAGCAGTGGTAGGTATGTTTGCACAGGTTTCCTCCGGGTACTCCGGTTTCTTTTAGCAGTTCAAGGACATGCATGGATTAGGTGAATTGGCTTTTCCAAATTGACTCTAGTTGTGAGTGTGAATGGTTTTGTTAGGCCCTACGGTGGTCTGGCGTGCTATTCAGGTTGTATACCACCTTCGTTCAGCGTCGGCACAGATGGACTCCAGCCTCTCTGTGACCGTAAAAGGATTGAGCGGTTCGGTAAATGAGTGAGTGATGAGTGAATGTATGCTATCCTGTGTTTCTATAGTGCCTGGCATTTTATTGCACAGTGTGCACAAGTGTATATTGGTACTGCTTTCATCGTCTTTAAATTGCCTTCATAAATAAATACAACATTTTCACCTGAAATTGCTTCCACCGTTTGTACCCTGCATGCTCTCACTCATGAACCCAGTTCTGACCTCTGTTCTAGCCCGAGCATTTGTTATTGTCATTTTGTAATATTTTTGGAACTTGCATTGCCCTGTAAATACAGACGTGCACAATGAATCCATAACTATCTGAAATATAGTGGCTTGAAACTCTACTCAATTTCTGCACATAATATTAAACAACACCAGAGCGTTCCTTCAGATAATCTTCCATTCATTTATTTTATGTCCCATAACTCCAAATAAAACCCAGTTTGGATGTTTATTCACTGGTAATCTTTAAAAGTCGCTGAATTAACCACATTTAAATCCTTCTGATGTTCAAGACATGAATTATTTATTACAGGGGAAAATTTCAAGAGTGTAAATTATCTTTATATTTTCACTCTAAAAGTAATTAAACAGAAAATATTTTAAAACAATCCTACTCTAAAGACTGTCCAACACAAGATGTAAATCACCCGCTTACTCAGCGGTCACTTATTTACCGAACCTCTTAATCCTACTAGGGTCGCATGGAGGCCGTAGCCTATCTCAGCTGACGTTGGGCGAAGGCGGGGTTCACCCTGAACAGCTCGCTAGTACATCGCAAAACACACAACTTACACTCACACCAAGGGTCAATTTGGAACAACCAATAAGCTTAGTGTGCATGTCTTCGGACTGTAGGAGGAAACCCACACTTGCACAGAGAGAACATGCAAACTCCACACAGAACCGGCCAAACTTGGGACTCGAACCCAGGACCTTCTTGCTGCAAGACAAGTGTGCTAACCACTACGCCACCAAGTCGCCCGTTTCATTTTTTGAACCGCTTTATTCTTAAGGTTGCGGAAAGACTGGAGCCTATCTCAGCCGACCCTGATCCGCTCGCCAATCCATCACAGAGGCAAGAAACACAATCATTTGTACTCACACCTCGGAGCAAAGAAAATAAATTTCTTCATTTTGGCAGATAACCACCAAAAACCTCATTAAATGTTGGCTTATTTGCTTGTTACTGAATAACATTACAGGCGGCACGGTGGCGCAGTGGTTAGCACGTCCACCTCACAGCAAGACGTCCTGGGTTCGATTCCTGATCTCGAGTGTCTCTTTGTGGAATTTGCATGTTCTTCCTGTGCTTGCATGGGTTTCCTTGGGGTACACCGGTTTCCTCCCACAGTACAAAAACATGCACAGTAGGCTAATTGGTGGTTTCAAATCTCCCCTAGGTGTGAGAGTGAGTGTGGAAGGTTGTATGTGTGCTGCCCTGCGATGGCCTGGTAAGCTGTTCAGGGTGTACTCCGCCCTCGCCCAGAGGTGTCTGAGAGGGGCGCTATCCTCCCCACCAACCCAATTAGGATTAAGCGGTTTAGAAAATATATGAATGAACGATGAATAACAAAACACTAAGCATGGTACATCAGTGCTGCCAATAACAACTCGTAATCTCAGTCACTCTGGATGGATAATTATTCATCTGAGATCATGCTCTTAAGGTAACGGCTTAATACAAAGCATGGACTTGTTGTTTTAACCTCTTGTGACCCCACCATCCTTATATAAGGACGTCATATTTTCTCCCAAATATGTTGTATGTACAGTATGTCTTTGTAAGATCCTTATGCAGGCCACTGGGTTTTACCCTTTTGCCAAACTTCTTCCTGTTTGAAAATGTTGATAAAGTTCAATAGGTGGTAAAATTTATTAGGTGGTAAATATCAGAAACGTTGCGGAGAAGTGACAAGACACACAACATTAATTTTCGGAGTCTTTGGAGGTTAATTCTCTTTGCAGCTCCAGAGCACCACCAGAGTGCACTCTCTTCCCATTGTGTGATCAGATCTTCTGGAACTGAGAAAGCGCTGAATATTACATGGCGATACTGAGGATAAGAAGGCGAAAGAGGAGAATGATCAAACCACAGTAATGATGCTGGACATGTGAACATGTGGCCCTAGGTTCAATCAATATCTCCCTCTTTTTCTCTCTCTCGCTTCCTGAATGTGACAAAAGGGCACAACCTTTAAGTGCATTATTATCTGATTAGCACAGTTTTTTTGCTCCATTCGTTTGCCTGTCTCTCTAATCGATGAGCAAGTGGTTCATCTCTGTGATTGTATCTGAATAAATGGCTTCCACATTGGTAATCTTTGAAAGGACATAAAAAGTTTGCCTTTTAGTTATGCTGTGAAAAATATAAACAAACAAAACAAAACAAAAAAAATTTACTTATATACTCCTACTCCTACATCCACCATGACTACAATGATACTACAGACACGGGAAGGCTGATACCTATCACAGCCGACAGTGGGCAAAGGTGAGGTACACCATGAACATTTTGCCAGGCCACCACCAGACCAGCACACACACAGCCATTCACACTCACTTCTAGGGGCAACTTGGAACAGCCAATCAGCCTATAGTGCACGTCTTTGGACTGTTGAAGGAAACCGGAGTAGCCAGTGGAAACCCATGTAAACACGGGGAGAACATGCAAACTCCACACAAAAAGGGCCGAGCCAGGGATTCAAACCCATGATCTTCTTGCTGGGAGGTGGACTTGCTAACCACCACAGCACCGTGACATCCCTAAGAGTTTATTAATATTTATTCAGTGTGTTTGTTAACCATTATTTAGCACACATGGCTAGTAGTTAGCATAATCGCATGTTTAAAACATCATTGGTTTAATCCTATTCTATTCTTTAAAGTGACTGCTATTCCTGTACGACAGAACCTTTTGATACCGGGTTATCAGCAAACACAAGTTCATGCATAATGCAGTGACCGTCTGTTTGACTGTCAGGAAAACCATAATCTCTGGCCACCTTTTCCACATGCCAACAATAGCCTAAAGGTCTTAGGGCCTGTTGGGGAATGGGTTTGGCATTTGGAAAGCTTTTGGACTATAGGACACCATATCCTCCGTGGCACATTTTAGAAAAATCAACAAATACATGTTGAACATGTCTTCATATTCACCACTACTGAGCTAACTCATGCTAATTTAGGTCACTGTATCCCATATTTTTGTTATTACAGCTTATAATTATTATCACTATTATTATTAGTGTAGACCTAGACTTGTGGTGTAGTGATTAGCATGTCCACCTCACAGCAAGAAGGTCCTGGGTTCGAGTCGTTGGCTTGGGCATTTCTGTGTGGAGTTTGCATGTTCTTCTTATGCTTGTGTGGTTTCCTCCGGGTACTCCGGTTTCCTCCCACAGTCCAAAAACATGCATATTAGGCTAATAAACTGTTTCAAATTGCTCCTAGGTGTGGATGTGAGTGTAAATGGTCATGTGTTTTGCCTTTTAAGCTGTTCAGGGTATACCCTGCCTTTGCCCAGTGTCGGCTAAGATAGGCTCCTGACTGTCCACAACCCTAATAGTAGGATTAAGTGGTTTGGCAGATGGGTGAGTGAGTGAGTGGTCTTAGATTTATAGACACTACATGTCTTGTCCCTTATCTTTTAAAGAAAATCGGTGACTCACCGATTAGAACAACAAGGGGAAGATCATTTCACCACCTGGGAATGTCCGATGAAAAAGGAGACAGAGTCGTAAGGTATGTATGTCCCATGAATCTTGAGGAATTGTGGGTTGGGTAATCATACTAAACGCTGAAGGGAAATGTGCTTGGCATATCCCATCCATGGTGCTTCTCATCCCTCGGTGAGAGTGGCTGTAAACTGGAGCTACAACTCCCAGAATGCTTAAAGAAAGCCACACAGATGCTGTAGAGCACAGCACAGCCGCGTCTCATTTCAGAATGGTTAAAGCGGAGTACCTAAGGACTCCAAAAAGTTAGACTCCTCATGAAGTACTGATCCTGTCGTGCTGTTTTTGTATAATACCATGCCTTTATTGTCCTGACTGCTTTATGGTGTTTGTTAGCTGCTTCTTTATATCGATTCTGCCTTTCGTCTTGCCTCTGATATTGTTGTTGTCCGTGTTTGACATGTACCTGTTACCTTGAGCTTGGACTTGTGCTAACCTGTCTGCCCATGATATTGAATTGTACCCATTTATCCATCACTATAAGTTCTTACATGTACCTTGACTTGGTCTGTATGTTTCTTGTAGATTCACTTCTTCGCCACTGATCTTGATTCCGAGTTTGCCTGACATTTGAATTTGTTTAACTGAAGCCTCTTATTAAACTATTTTATCAGCAATTGCGTTCCAATTTTCTCCAGTCAGCTCATTTTCTGAATCACCCATTCCTATTTGGGTCATGGAGAGGCTAGTGCCTATCTCAGCCAACACTAGGTAAAGGTGGGGTACACCCTGAATAGCTCGCCAGACCATCAAAGTGTGACTGAACACTTCATCCAAAACAGATGCATCGCATAGAGAGAAGGGCGGCACGGTGGTGCAGTGGTTAGCATGCCTGCCCCGCTTGCATGGGTTTCCTCCGGTTACTCCGGTTTCCTCCCACAGTCCAAAAAACATGCACAGTAGGCTACCTGGCTGTTCCAAATGGCTCCTAGGTGTGAGAGTGAGGGTGAACGGCTGTATGTGTGATGGCCCTGCAGTGGTCTGGCAAGCCGTTCAAGAGTTATTGTACAAGAGGTTTCGGTTGTCCAATGGGGAAAATACTGTAGTAAATTTTTGCAGTGTTGTAATCATCGGTTCCACAGAAACCCCATTACTCAACTTCGAGGTGCTATAACTCACCAAAGTCATGACGATCACTAGTGTAACTTTTATGGAAATAACAACAACAGTAATAACAACAAAAACTTATCCTTGACTCCGTCTAATAACACTTCCTTATTGCTGTCTTGTGAAGTGGATTATTTAGAGCACAGAAGGGCACCAGCATATGAGACGCCTCTTCATACATTTAGTACAAAGCAGCTGGTCGGCAGTAAAACACGCAATATTCCTTTATTTGATTTTCTTTCATGACTCCCTCTCTGGCTGCCTTCAGAGTGCTGTAAACTATAATAAGTAAGCGCATACTCTGTGTGCATGATAAAAAGACTGAAAGTCAAAGGAGAGGAGGAATAATAATGACCCCGTGTGTGCGACTCTGTAACTGAATGTTCTGTCACACTGGAAATGTCAGGTCAGCATCCGCTGCTTGCATATTCATCATCCTCACTGACATGATGCCTGGCAACTCAGTTCATCGCCGTTATCGTCTGTTGTACTGGTTAAATCATGGCTTTTTTTTCTCATGGATGGCATGTCTCCCATTTAAACAAATGCTTGAATTCCACATTCCAGCTAGGAAAGAATGATAGACGTATCATGATGGATCTCTAACAGTATAGTTGCTATGGTTTACATCATTTCCATTGCATCTCCACTGCGAGTCTAGAAAGAAAAAAGGATAAAAAAAAAGAGTGGAACCCTGGAAGCTGAATATGGTGCCCCAAATGCAAACCTAACACGAGCACGGGTAGAGCGCAAACCTCCGCCAAGCCCAGCAATCCCCCATATATGAACCAACATGTCAAAAACCATCCTATCCCATAAGGTCGGATAAAACGTTTTGCAAACCTAAAAGTGGCAAGCGCTATTTATTTATTTATTTATTTAAATACAGAAATGAGGTGACTGTAGAAGCCCAAACGCTTTTGAAGTTAAATGTAGATAAAGTGATTGAAGCTGTACAATACACCCTAGATGAGCAGTCTTTTACATGCATATTAAAGATGTACTAAACTCTGAAACTCTGAACAGCTGTCTACAGAACAGCGACCTTGCAATTCAAAAAATCTTTAGGAAATAGAACTATTTCAAAACAGAACTAAACTAGTCTTACAATCACAATCACAGCATCTAACATAGAATCACCTTCTGAGTTGTTTTTATGCTGTCTGAGGTGTTTTCCAAGAATTTTAGTGCGGTTTATAAAAAAAAAAAATTCATTCCTTTATTTATTTTCTAAGCTGCTTAATCTTAATTAGGGTCGTAGAAAGGCTGGCGCACATCTCAGCTGACTCTGGGAGAGGGCGTTCCCTGGACAGTTCACACAACCTCACACAACCACTCACACTTAGGGGTGATTTGAAACAGCCAGTTAGCCTACTGTGCATGTTTTTCGACTGTGAGAGGAAACCGGAGTACCCAGAGGAAACCCATGCAAGCACAGGGAGAACATGAAACTCCACATAGAAACATCCAAGCTGGGAATTGAACCCAGGCCTTCTTGTTGTGTGGAGGATGTGCTAACCACTACGCCACCGTGCCGCCTTATAAAAAAAATGTTTTTATTGATGCGGGCACAATTTCTCGGTGCAGATGCTGATGAGAAACGGAATTTCTTTTTTCCAGCCTAATGTAAAAAAATCATTCACTCTGGGCGTAGGCGGCGCATACTCTGAACAGCTCGCCAGTCCAATGCAGGGCTAACACACGTAAAAAAAATCCTCTAAAAAATTCTTGGATCTAAAATATTATCCGGATCATCCTCAAAATCTAGTGGAGTTTTCATTGCCCATAGCCCCTCCTCTGGTCAAAAGCTCATGAAAATCCACACTTAGCTTTTTGCAAAACAAACAAAAAGAAGAAAAAAACAAAAACAAAGTACATAGCACCCCTTGCTGGACCTGCTGAATATAAGTATTTATTATCCAATGTTAAAAATGCCTTTAAAAACTCATCCTCAAAATCGAAGGAGATCTTCCTTGTCCAAATCACCATCTCTGCTAAAAAGTTCCTCAAAATCCATGAGAACTTCTTGCGTATTCTTCTTGCGTATTCTTCTTGCATATTACTGCTGAAAAGCACAACATAACCTCCTTGGTGGAGTTGATGATGTGAAGCTACAGTGGAAACATTGCAGTGTCACAAATCGAAGGTTCATGGTTCCATTGAGCTGGGACTACTGTCAGTGTGGAGCGTCTTAGGGATGGATCTATGAACTGAAAGAAAACCCCCATAAGACATTTATTTGTTTTATTAATATTATTATTATTATTTGTAAGTTTTGTCAGTTTTACTCCTTCAGGTGTTTGTCAAGTTTTTAAAAAGTTTTTTATTTTTGATTTTTTCTTTCACCTAATTTTTTGTCATGGAACAGAACCAGCAAGACTGTTAAAGTACTGTTTTCCATACTCTCTCTGTTCCTTGGCAATTGCAGTGGTATGACTGTGTCCTCTAACAGCAACCAGATCATGCATATTTGCATTCTGCCACCACTGGCCAAGAACAATGTCATGGTTGTTGTTCTCATAGTCCAGGGCTACATTCTGTAATGCTCATGATGCTATGTATGTCCATGACTGTGGAATGATCAAGAACAAGCAGAAAATGCTGGACTTATATAGGTACGCATCATGTGATCTGTCACAGAATGACACCAATACCCCCCAAAATGCACTGTAGGTGCACTGACATTGTAGGTACTCTTGCAACACTAGAAATACTTCAAAAACACAACAACCGTGCAGTGGCATTGACACGGCAATGAAAGATACGTAGTATGTACATCATACCTCCGCTGGGATACAACAACGAAACCAGAAATACGGCATTTGTACACACATACCTGCTACACTGTGGATAAGAAAGGAATCCCGTTAGTATGCACTGGCAACACTTATGGAATAAGGGGGGTTCAAGCAAAGTTCCAGTTGAACTGCTGCATAAAACTTGAACAAACTTAAAGTAAACTTGGAGGGGGAAGGCCGCACCGTGGTGTACAAGGAGATTGTTATGTATTCAAGAGTATTAGCTACATAAGCTGGCATTGCTGTGACGTTCCTTTATTACAGCCGTCCCAAACACAAATCTAACCACAAGCATGGGTAGAGTGCAAACCTCCACCAAGCCCAGCAATTCTCCATATGAACCAAAACGTCAAGAAATCTCAAAAAAATTCTGGATCCAGAATTTTTCCCGGATCATCTCCAAAATCTAATAGAGTCTTCATCGTCCAAAGCTGTACCTCTGGTGGAGAGCTCAAGAAAATCCACATGTAACATTTTACCAAAACAAATTACAAAGTTCCAAAGTCCAGTGTAACCAACAAGTGCACACTTTATCCAGCCCCCAAAAAGAAAGAAAGAAAGAAAAAAAAAGAAGAAAAAAGCACCTACTAAATAATTGCACAACCTTGTTTATCTATAATTACAAGTTACAATCCAGGAGAGCAAAGAAAGTCCTCACACAGTCCCATCAACATTTAAAGAGCTTGTCTCCATCTGTGGGTTGAGATGATACTTTTATTATTTTATTATTTTATTATTTTATTCCAACCATTATTTTCATGCATGATGGTTGCAGTGCCTTTTTTATTTTTATTTATTTGTTTTTTAAATAATCGCATAGTCTGCAAAAAAGCTGCAAATGAACTGGAATCTCATTTACTTCAACAAAAGCAAAGCTTCTGTTCTCCAGGGCATTTATATGCCAGATATCCCTGGACTGGACCTCATATTCATGCCAGGCGAAAACCTACAAGGCTACTCACTATCTTAATCCTACTACTACGAAATCACTATGATCAATCAAAATATACGTAGAAAATATTCCCATGCTTATATCAGCCTGCATGTTTTCTCATCTCCTCTCGTCTGGTCACGGCAGTTCATTTTTAATTTCAATAAGACAATGTCAGTAAGACTACGCCAAATAATAAGAAGCCAGTGGCAAAGCAAAGCACTTGGCAGGATGGTAATATCTCAGAAATGTATTAAGTTTAAATAAATAGAATATGGATTATGGGGAAATATTTCAAGACAAAATATTAAGGGGTCTGTGTGTTGCTGTTATGAATTAAAAGGGTGTGTGTGTTTTGCCTACGTGAATGAATAACATTCTGTTATTTCATATGTTAGTTTATAATGCCTAGTGTAATGCTTCGGTTTTATGAGTGAACAGTCATCTAATGTCATCATCATCATCATCATCTTCTTCTTCTTCTGCTTGATACGGGGTCGGGTCATGGGACCAGCAGCCTAGGCAGCGAGGTTCAGACGTGCCTCTCCACAGCCACTTCCTACAACTCTTCCAGGGGGACACCGAGGCGTTCCCAAACCAGCCGAAAGACTTAGTCCCTCCAGCGTGTTCTGGGTCACCCACATCGTCTCTTCCCGGTTGGACGTGCCGGAAACACCACACCAGGGAAGCGTTCGGGAGTCATTCTAACCAGATGCCCGAGCTGCCTCAACTGGCTCCTCTCAACGCAGAGGAGCAGTGGTTCTACTCCAAGGCCCTTTGAATGGAAGGCCGTTCTTCACATGTATCCGCAATCTTGGTTGTACAGTTACTGTCCAAAGCTCGTGACCATAGGTGAGTGAAGAAACATAGACCCAGGCATGAACGATACACGCAAGCTTTAAGTAAGTTTGTGTTTAATTTCATTTTAAAGAAGTAATAAGATAGTCAGGAGTGCATGAGTAGAGTTTGAGCCAAGTCTTGAGGGAGGTAGATCTCCAGGAACAGGGCTGGAGACCTCAGTTTTAGTGGAATAAGTCTAAAGAAATCTAGTTTTCTAGTGGCAGAAGCTAGTGTCACCAGGCAGCGACACTTCAGGCTCGCACAGAGCGGGTACAATGTGTTGTCCTCTAGATATTGGTATAAGGCCGTATGAAGTGAAGGCCGATTACTTTGAAAAAGTTGAAAAAGTTGCATTTGGGGTAACACCCTTCACACCCCCCCCCCCCCCCCCCAATTTCGTTATTGACGTGTTAGGTCACAAGATATTAGCTGATATTCTGTAAGTGGATTAGCCAATCAGAGTGTACAATTCCTAACATCTAGTTATATATAGAGTAAACAGTCAGTTCTTGAAGTTGATGTGTTGAAAGCAGGAAAAAATGAGCAAGCATAAGGATCTGAGTGACATTGACAAGAACCACACTGCAATGCTATACGACTGGGTCTGTTCATCTCCAAAACTGCTGGTATGCAGTGGTAAGTACCTACCAAAGGTGGTCCAAGGAAGGATAACCAGTTAACTGGCAAGAGGGTCATTGGTGCCACAAACTACTGAAACTCTTAATGCTGGATATTGTAGAAAAAAATCAGAACACACAGTGTGTTGCTGTTTGATGTGTATGGGCTGCGTAAATGCAGAACATTCAGGCGGTTTTAATGTTATGTCTGGTTGGTGTATACACGGAATATGCTTCATGTGCTTTCCCAGTAATGCAAAAAAAAAAAATATATTAGTAGTTAGAAAAACATTCGGGCTTGACAGCAGCTGTTCTCAGTTGAGTTTTTGCCCTGCGCTAAATCTCTTTATCCGGACTCACTATGCTCACTCAAAAGTAATCAGCCATCTTGTTCAGCTTTTCGGGAGCGTTAAAGTGGATGCTGTGCCAGGTGCTATGAAACACTAAACGCCCCAATCCACCATTATTCCTCCGCACTGTGAAATCAGTGAATATTTATCCCTTTCCGAGTGCTTCCATTTAAAAGCGGAGGGTGACGCACGCGTAAAAGTGAATGTGATAAATTGTTTGTGCTCCAGTCAGTAAATAGGAGCTGATCAAAAGCATGGTGCAAGATGCAGGAGCTGATACGCAACACTATAGAATAATTGAGGCTATTTATTTGAGGATTATGAGAACCGGTTTACATGCATATGCCCTTTTTTGATGTATTTTAAGACAGTCTGCCTGGGATGTGTTTTAATGTCATCGATGAATTATATAAAATTAAAACCGAATTATTTTATAAATAATTTTTGAATTTTCAGACATTTCGACTCTCGTAGCATTCAGTGCACTGCTAAATGACTGAATCGGCTCCACAGTGAACTAACTTGCTATAATAAAGCCTGCGGTGTATTCAGTCTAACACTCGGGGATAATTTTGGAGCCCAAGCTGCTATGAGAAATAAGTTGAATGTTTTTATGGCCTAATATTCTCATAACTCCAGTGATATTCAGAAACACGGTGCAATTATTAAACTATGTTCATTAAAACGCAGGATATGACCTCAGAGTGGGGTGGCACAGTGGTGTAATGGTTACCACTTCAGCCTCACAGCAAGAAGGTCTTGAGTTCAGCAAGGATGTTTCTGTGTAGAGTTTGCATGCTCTCTGCATGCTTGCATGGGTTTCCTCCAGCTACTCTAGTTTGCATTTCCAGTCCAGAGACATGCACATTAGATTAACTGGCTGTTCCAAATTGCCCCTAGGTTGGATGGTAAATGTAAATGATTCTGTGTGTTGGCCCTGTGATGGACTGGCAAGCTGTTCAAGGTATATCTCTCCATGCCCAGAGCTACCGAGTCCCCAGTAGGACTGAGTGGTTTGCAAATGAATGAATGAATGAATGACCTCAGAGTGAGGAGGTGCAGAAATTATTTATTACATCGACTTCTCAGCAAAAGGAACTGCGTTCGAGCTCCCTAGCTTGGGAAAGGAGTTTCTGTGTGGAGTTGGCATGCTTTTCCTGTGCTTGTGTGGGTTTCAACCGGGTACTCCGGTTTCCTCCCACAGTCCAACGACATGCACATTAGGTTTATTGGCGGCTCCAAATTGCCCCTAGGTGTGAATGTGAATGATTGTGTGTGTGTGTGTCGGCCCTGCAATGGACTGGTGAGCTGTTCAGGGTATACCCCGCTTTCTGCTGGGGTCGGCTGGGATAGGCTCCAGTCTCCCCGTGACCCTAATCAAGGATAAAGTTAGTTATCCATTATTTATTAGACTTGAATTACCATGATAGAGGTAAATGTATTGGTACAGGTGAACTGTAGAAATTATAGCTTATAAAATAAGCAGGTGTTTTTTCCTTGAGTCTGAATTACTGTACAAGCTGCTGCTATATATTTATATCTATCTACCCATCTATATCTATATCTATATCTATCTATCTATCTATCTATCTATCTATCTATCTATCTATCTATCTATCTATCTATATATATATATATATAT
>JAOUQZ010000033.1:9863091-9875591 GCA_028564935.1 Neosilurus hyrtlii | reverse complement strand
TTTTTTTTTTCCAACTGGAAATGTCTACATATAAAGAGACTTGGTAATATGGAATTATTTTGTTTTACTTCATTAGTATACACTACACTGGGGTTAACAGACATTATCCGTATGATAGCAGGAAAGAGCAGGCAAGGTAAACATTATCACCCTTTAAAACAAAAAAAGAGTCCTTAAAAATCTTGCTTTTGCTTTCTTGGGTTTGCGCATAAATACACTAATAAATAATTTTTTTTTTGAGATTTAAGATGAATGAAAGTCAGCACAATACCATTTCTATCTCTTCCGCAACTGGTGCTAATAAAGCGCTCACACAATACCGATCATATTCCGATGTACAACATCGGTACCCATCTGAGGACACCAGGGAAACAAAAGAAAAAAATCTGAGCATCAGTAGACATCAGTAGTGATTGGTGTAACATTGGTATAATTTTTTTTTATTGTGCTTTTTTTTTAATTAATTAATGTCAGAGATTCAAGGGCACAGCAGAATAACATTGGAATCAGGTTGTATAACCATCCGAGAACATATCCAAACAAAATCACCTGAAACACATCAGACTATCATCGGAATAACATTGGAATATGATCGGCTCAAATCGAGATCATGATCGAGATCGCTATCAGCATCATTAGCAAAAGAGATAGTCGTGGTATTGCTCTATCCTTAGCATTAGCATGAGCTAATAATCGTCCGTCAGAATGACGATGCTAATTCTACTTTTAATAAGTAACACAAGAAGCACTATCGGACATTTCATGCATTCAAATGGCTCAAAGTTACTAAATGATTTCCTGTTAAAACCTCATCTTCCCATCTCTAGCACATCGACTTGTAAAATATCTGGCAACCTCAGAGGACGGATCTGCACTCATATCATTTGAATAATGAGCTCTGGCACACCGCCAGGGTTAAACTGTAATGAGGGCTTTCAGAAATCGCGAGGGCGTACAGCTTGTAGATAAAAGTACATAATAAAGTACCTTAGGTTTGAAGACAGATGGCTAATTCTATACGCAATCTCATTTCATTATTTTTTCATTTTTATTCCATTTCCCTAGCATGGATTAGGACGGGATGATCAAGCAATTGATCATCATGAATCATTTGCTCTCCTGCAAAGTGGAAGCAAATTGCACATGTCAGCACCTCGATTTATAACATCACACCGAAATAAATATCATTACTTAAAAAACCCCCCCAACACATCACATCATTAATATGTTGAAAAGAAGGCTGTAATGGATTTCTGTCATAACCTGATTTATCATTCGGAAGGTGAAAAGACAGAGCAAGAGCTTCAGTCATCATGAGTGTCGTGTGTTATAGATTTGATCTAAAATACTACTGACGGATAAACTCGTTTCTTATATACTATTATTAGTATTGTATGTACTAAGATACAATAAGATTTCTTTATGATCATTGTATCATGTGCTTTCGCACAATCAAGAATCAAATACTGTTCCACCTGAGGCTCTCGGTCATTTGGTTCAGGATTGAAATAAGAATTTTACAGCAAGTTCTTTTTTAGCCCCTCCAGATCATCATCGCTGTTTACGTCTCTCGTTATCTGTTTGTTTGTGAACTATTTACTGACAAAACTGTTGGAGAGATTTTAGCCAAACATGGTCAATATGCTCCCCCACCTGAGTCCTGAAAAATGATTTGTCTTTGGAAGGTCACAGTGAGGTCATAAAGTTAGCTTTTAACAATTTTGTGATGCCCATTATGAATTTCATTTCCTTATAACTGTGCCATACGCGCCTGGTGGAGGTACCTTTGCGCTCGCTGAAGGCTGCTCTAGTTACCTCTACTAGAGGGTTATGTGTTCTTTTCTGTTTTGGGTTGTTGGTTTCTTTTTCTATTTGTGTGCAACATCACTTAACTTCCTAAGACCCAAAGATTTTGTGTGTCTTGTCACTTCTCTGCAGCACTTCTGATACTTACCACCTAATAACTATTGAACTCATCAGCATTTTCAAACAGGAAGAAGTCTGGCAGAAGGGTAAACCCCAGTGGCCTTCATATGAGGATCTTACAAGAACATACATACAGTGTAATTGGGAGAAAATATGACGTCCTCATATAAGGATCACGGTGGGGTCTCAAGAGGCTATGAAGTTCATTCATTCATTCATTTTCTGAAGCGCTTAATCCTAATTAGGGTCGCGGGGAGGCTGGCGCCCATCTCAGCCGACTCTGGTCGAGGGCAGAGTACACCCTGGACACCTCACCAGGCCGTCGCAGGGCAGAAACACGCTGACGGCTATGCAGCTACTCTTGACAAAAATCAGCAATGGTTCTTTTATATGCCTCTCACCACGGACAGGGAGAGACATGGCCTGCATTTGATAACCCAGTTAGCTGCACTGGGGGAGGCTATAAAGTTGTGCATGGATTTTAATATATTTTTTTTGAAATGTAGGTAGTAGTACAAGTAAAAAACTATTAACATTTGTAGGTGCTCCTTGCATGAGATTATGTAAAAAAATATATAAAAATAAAACAAACAAATAAATAAATAACTACATTCAATAAGGTCAATAAATGCAAATAATGTGTGAATTAATGTTCATCAGACACCCACTAGGGGGAGACATTTAATTGTAAAACTATGCCAATTTATAATGAAACCAACAGGTTTAGGAGGATTTTTCAGGGTCATCAGGGCACTTTTCACTATAATCCATATGTGCCTGGCAGACTGGAGGTGCCCCTCTAGTTAGGTATATTTTCACCAATCATTCAGTGGCATTGGATTCGGTGTGTCTAAAAATGTTTTCAAAAAAATCTTTATTAATATTGTATGATTGTTTTTCATAAATCTTCATGAACATAAAAAAATATATATATTATTAATAATCCCTGAGTGTGTTTATTCAGAATGAGTGATTAGTAATGAGTCTCATCCTGTCTAGTGAAATATTTCAAATTACTCGTCCATCAACACTGAGGAGTAAATCAGACTCCCTACATAGTCAAAGCACATCCATCACCTTCACCTCATACACTCCTAATCATACTGACAGTCATGACCACACACACACCCACACACCCACCCCCACACACAGTGAAAAGGGGGATGTGTTAAGACTTCAGAGCAGAAGGAAGCAATTACAGTGTGACTCAGATCCTCTGACAGCTCGGAGAACGATTGCAGGAGATGATGAGGTTAATCTGTAGCGGATCGATTCGGAAGCATGAAGGAAAACACTGACAAAGCTTCCAACACCTTCATAAAGCACGGACACGGAGACATTTTACACACCCCGGGTCAATTGTGATGTCTTCATGGACATGGTGGGTATTTTAAGTGCAGCATCTGGAGTGGATCACAGGTTAAAGACGCCGGGGTACCATAAAGTGTTATACACGTCCTGTTGGCTAAAAATGTCATCGTTTATTCACAGTAAACTACAGCATTACAGAATAGAACAATTATTAAGAAGAGCTTGTGTTGATTTGAGTCTAAATCAAACCTGCCTGGGGCTTTAAACATGTAGTACTACTTCAATTTATAGTACTCTAATAAAACTCTAAAGGGTGTGCCGTTAGGAAAATAATTAGCAACAAAGTGCAATGATGCAAACAAAAGGTTTAATTTCCTTCCTGGATTACGTTTTTAAATCCCATATTTCAAAGGTAAGTAAATAAATAATAAATAAATAAATATAGGTTAAAGATAATCAAATTATTATTTGCACAGATAAAATTTAATTTAATACAGTTTTTATTTATCTTTATTTGCACACATGAAACTCATTGAGGCAGGAGAGGCACTGCTAAGGTCTGTTGGTAGCCCAACCCCAACTTGAACACTGTGACCTTGAAGAATTCGATTTAAGACAGAAGTCAAACGGTAGTTCATGGCAAATAACACTTGAATCCAGCACATTCAACTATTCTGCATTTTTTATTAGCTCATGTAAGCATGATATGTAGGTTATTTTATAATATTATCTCTACTCATTTTTTAAAATACAGTTTAAAGGATCAACAATTTATCTACAACAATTGCAGATTATTTTAATTATAAAGAATGATCATCATTTATTTATTAATTCGTTCATTCAGTCATTCATCTGCCGAATCGGTAATCCTACTAGAATCACACGGAGGGTGGAGCCTATCTCAGAAAACTGTAGGCAAATGCAGGGTACACCCTGACCAGCTCGCCAGTCAATCGCAGGGCCAATACACACACACACACACACACACACACACACACACACACACAAAACCATTCACACTCACACTCTCACTCTCACCTAGTGGAAATTTGGAACAACCGCTTAGCCTAACCTGTATGTCTTTGGACTGTGGGAGGGAACCCAAACTCAGTATGGGAAGAACATGCAAACTCCACACTCGCCAAGCCCGGGACTCGAACCCAAGACCTTGGTGCTGAGGTGGACATGCTACCCCACCTTAAGAAGACTCCAGTCAAACTTGAGTTAAGGAATGGAAAAAGGAATGTCTTTAATTAGGATATTAATTGCCCTAATTTTAATTTTAATATACTGTATTAATCCCACAAGGAAAATTTTGCTTCTGTGTTTGATCCGTCCAAATGAGCACACACACACATACACACACGTAAATCATGAGCATACACACACTCTCGGAGCAGTGGGCTGCCACCCACTGCAGCACCTGGAGGGCACTTGGCAGGTAGGTGCCTTGCTCAAGGGCACTTCAGCTATTCTTCTTTAACCATTAAGTCATGGCTACCCCCATGTGCACAGGTGTGTTATCATATTAAACAATCAACAGTGTTATACAAGGTTCCGCCTTTATTCTTGCTTACAGCATATAATCATCACGCCATTGTTTCAACAAACCTAAGCAACATAACATTTATTTATTTACCAGCCAGTGTCGGGTTCATTTTCTAACTGATGTCTTGAATCGATGAGGGGAAAAACCAAACCACTCCATGAAGTCTTCTCCAACACATCCCGGAAACTTTCAATAGGGTTAAGGTCAGGACTCTGGGGGGCCGATACATATGTGAAAATGATTCCTCGTGTTCCCAGAACCACTCGCTCATTATTCGAGTCCCCATTTTATATCCGTGCCATCAGGAGAGAAAAAGTCTAATGATCTGATAACCTGCTCATTCACT
This sequence comes from Neosilurus hyrtlii, assembly GCA_028564935.1. Lineage (NCBI taxonomy): Eukaryota > Metazoa > Chordata > Actinopteri > Siluriformes > Plotosidae > Neosilurus > Neosilurus hyrtlii. The sequence continues at coordinate 9,870,459 of JAOUQZ010000033.1, read as the reverse complement.
ACATTCAGATCATCAGCTGACTTCATTTTATTACCACCTTAATGTTGCTGAGCCTCGACCGGACCAATTGGAGCAACAATGCCATGAAGGTTGCAAATATTACAGTGTGCAACTTTTTGTTTGACTGGGCGGTGTATGAATGCATGTAATATTGACCTTGAATGCTATTCCAGAGTCTTTGAGTATATTTAAATAACAAATCATACTTTATGCCTCATAAATATACATGAATAAAGAATATAACTATTTAAAATAAAACAAATCTCCAAGACTTTTTAAAAGCCTTAAAAAGATAATAAGGGACTTCCCCTGTCTTTTTTAAATAACTACTGTATCATCCGATCACTCCATAAAATCTTTAAGACCCCATTATATACAACACTTCAGAGACTCCCTCCTATAAACCACTATTTCAAGTCTTCAGAAAGATTAACTAGACTTGAATTACACTGCGCATTGTACTGTAAATCACAGACATTTACAGACCTTTTAACACCAGGGCAATTCATTTTTAAAGTTTTAATGAGGTATAAAATAGTAGGTAGCAGTATTCACAAATTAAAGAAATGACAGCTTAAATAGTGCAGACGTTATTATGTCTACTATACATAACTTCTAATGTCTAATTAAAAGGCAGGGAGCTGTAAAGACTACATTCTTTTCTATATGTTCAAGCAAAGCATCACTGATTTGATTCATTGTCTGTATAATTGAAGTGGGGAGAAAAGTGAACTTGAACTTGGTGTCTATCATTTATAAGTACACTACACTTATCATGAGAGTGAACCTGCCAAAAATCAATCACAGCATGTTAATAAAACTGATCGACGACATGTTTATCAGCGCGAAGAGCCCATGTGTTTCCTTTCTGCTATTGGTTCTCTTTCTTGGGAAATCAAATGCAGAGGCGAAGAGGTTGTCGGAGTTATTGGTTTGTGCTTTTTTCAGCTCAAACTGTGTGTGGATCAGTTTAGGCAGAGGCCAGCTGTCACGCTGCCATGAGCCGTGCATTCGCAAACAGCTGGCAAATGAAGAAAATAATGAATTCCATTAAGATTTGAAAATGACTTTTTGTGTGTAATGTGCATAGTGTGTATGTGTGTGTGTGTGTGTGTGTGTGTGTGTGTGTGTGTGTGTGTGTGTGTGTGTGTGTGTGTGCGCAGTGGGGCATATTGGAAAGGTTTCACATCACAAAACAAGCTAGTCATCTAGTAAACACTACAACACTATAGAAATCCCTCAGGTCCAAACAGTGACAAAGAATTACACTGGCGAATATTATGGCTGCCTCAAGAGATGGATGAAATGAAAGTTCAGAACGTGCCAAGAGGGTGCCGTCGCCCACGCCGCCTAATGCATAAACACAGACACCTGCTGAGTTTTGCGACTGGCTGGATAAGGAGGCATGCTGGGACAAACATCTGGCCAAGAGACTGGCCTCATGTTCGGCAGAGCTGAGCGCTTGGAAGCATTAAAGGAATGTCAATGGGGCATAACGGCGCTAATGATTTTTGTTTTCTGTCTGTCCAATATGTGAGGATTCTGTACAGTAGGTTTTCTTTCTTGCACTACAATCCATAATAACACACTAGTATAACAGACAGAACAGGAAATGAACAATATCTGAAGCATCTACTCTCAGTTTTATCCCCAGTTTGCTCACCTGACCGTTTTCACCCACTAGTTTGCTCATCCTGGTCACGCGACGGCTACTAATGGTGAAAGCTAACACAAGTATTATCGTAATGTGGCTAGTGGCTAGTGGCTTTATTTTCTCTTAAAATGTTTCACGTGTCTAGACAGCATGGCTGCTACTTATAGCAAAAGAGTTGCATAACGGTTTTTCAGTGTTCCCAAGGACCTTCATAGGAACCATTTCAATAAAAAAAAACAAAAAAACAAAAACAGAGCCTTTCACCATCAACCAAATCCCAGCTGGGCTGAGATACTCTTTGGAGGGCCGTGACAGGAGACGAGGCACACCAGGTTTAAACAAGCACACCGGATTCATGAAAACATTCATATTAGATTACTACGTATTTCTATGAGTCATTTTAAAGTGAAGAGTTTTTGTTTTTTTCCAAATTCAACCATAAAACCGGGTGCTATGATGATGTAATATCACTGTATTGGTAAATTAGATTACAGTACGCCAAGATATTAACAAATGTCTAACATAGAGATATCTATCCATCTATCTATCTGTCTATCTATCTATTTATCTATCCATCTATCTTTATATATAGATTTCTCTCTCTCTCTCAATACTCTTAAACCCTGGTATTCACCTGATAATCGATTGGTATTAAAGAGCTCATTGTGCAAAGAAAACATTCCCCACACCATTACACCACCCCCACCAGCCTGGCTTATTGACAAGAGGCAGGTTGGCACAATGGATTCACTCTGTTGGTGACAAATTCTGACCCTACCATCTGTGTTTCTTAGTATAAAAATTGAGATTTGTCAGATCAGGATATAATAAGCATTGATTCCTAGGCTAGACTAGCAATTTGTGGTGGTGGTGGTGGCGGTGGTGGCGGTGTGTTAGTTTGTGTGGGTTTTTTTTGGGGTAATCTAGCATAAAAAGAAACAGGGATTATATTTTTTTTAATCCAAACCTGGATGACTCATTGTTACTGAAACTGCTATTATGGAAATGGCAAGGGCTCCTAATTCTAATAATACCGTATACTTATTATAATATCCAAGACTCATATTGTTGAAGACTGGTCTGCACCAAAATCCTGGGAGGAAATTGCCCTTAAATCACACTGCTGGCCTTTTCAAGGTAAAATAAATTAAATAAAAAAGCTAAAATAACTCACCCAGAAGCAAGCAAAGGGAAAAAGAAAAAGTCTGAAACAAAAGTAAACAATGCTACCTCAAGCCATATGTCCTTTATCCATCCCAATTAGTCAGACAACCACACGGGAGATCACTGCTACGCATTGATTACTAATCGTACATCAGCAAGTCCATGCAGAAATGAAATCCAGTGACTCAGAAGTGCCCTAATGAGCGCATCATCTGTGTTATAGGGTCTGACTGACTGCACTCACAGCCAAGACTCTGCTTACATAAAGAGCTCTATTAAATCTGGATGCACTGGAATTTACACTAACATCCTGGGATTTATGTGAGATTAAGCAAATGGTAATGCATATTCATAGCCTCATTAAAATTAGAATAATAATAATTAAAAAAGAACTGGCTGCAAACATATCACAGAACAACATTTCAGAGTAGTCTGCATACCTCAGTATGCACAAAAACCAAACAGGATGCCGATACTCTTGCTGGTAGAATGAAACTGCACTTCTAAAAGCTCCGCAGTCTCATGATATGGCTATAAATTAAGGCATTTTTATATTTATCGATGTTATTCAGCAGAATTTTAGTTGAACTGGGTTGGTTCAGTGCAAAAGTGCCTACTTTGGGCCCCAATGACCACCAGAGGGCCCCCAAGAGCACTTAAAACGTCCCACGAGGGAGCTCACGTTTACGCACTCACTCATTTGCCAAACCAATTAATCCTATTAAGATTGTGCGGAGGCTGGAGACAACGCCAGACCATCGCTGGGCCAACACACACACCTATCCATTTCACGTTTTATGTTGAACAATCTCAACCTGGTAGACAGATGGATGTTCCGGACAGGTATGAGAGTAGCTATGGTGAACATGTTACATGCTTTCAACACAAATCCTTGCCACCTCACTTGGTACTTAAATCAACCCGACATAAAAAAACAACAAAACAAAAAACAAACAAAAAAAATTTGTATTGAGGATAAGAATTATGGCTTTCAGGGGCACGAACTGTGAGATGCTTTTGAAATGACGAAGAATCCACCAATCCTGAAGCAGTATGCTAATTCAGTACAGGCTCTGCTAGTTAAGTTAGGAATAACGCTGGCACCATTTCCTACTCTCGCTCATATATTCTCATGATTATATGGTCACCACACATCATATGATTGTGGATTTTGCAGAAATATATTCCGCAGCACCAAACAGAGACTCTTGAACTTGATAATTAGAGGGATTTGCTGCCCAACTTCGACCTGTGTCCTCGGTGTAATCCATTAGCTTTGTTTCTTAAACTTCTTACATTTAATTAGCGCCTGCATCCTCCTGACATCCAATTAAGCCCCACAACAACTTGAGATGTCAGTGACTTTTTGTTTTTACTAAAACCTGTTTTGCCGGTTTATTAGATACACTTCTCTAGTAGCTTATACACTGGTAATGTAGTGAACTCTGTCATCTGAGAGCATCTGCAAGACAGCTATGAAGGAATTTCTTATTTTCCTACCAGGGGTGCATCATGTCAACAAAAAAATAAAGGATTTCTTAAATTGTCAGGATGCTCTCGGCTCTTGCTCTATCTCAAGACACACTGTATATTACAAACAGATAACAAATTGAAGGAAACACCAACAATGTGTTACAAAAGTGCTTAAAGCGGCTTTGGTGCTCATTGGCGTTGATTCGACATGTCTCTAGGGCTCCCTGAGAGCAGTTGTGGCTCAGTGGTCAAAGCCTTGGGTTACTGCTCAGAAGGTCAGAGGTTCAAGACCCAGGACCACCAAGCTGCCACTGTTAGGCCCTTGAGAAAGGCCCTTAATTATCAACTGCTTAATTGTATAAATGAAAAGAGAACTGTAGGTCACCATGGATTGCGTCTGCCAAATACTGTACAGGCAAATTAACAACATTATAAAACTTCTTTTTTTAATATATTCCTTCACTTGATGTCTGGATAATAGTAATGAAAAGCTCCATCTTACTCCCAGAACCTCTCATTGGTGTTTAATTGCATTGATATCTGCTGAAGTCATTCACTCATGAGTCATCATGCCTTTGGATGAAGGCGGTGTCGGTCTGGAAGAGACCACACCCATCAGGAAAGAAACGTTTTCACTCGGGAAAATAATGCCTCGAGTGGTGGGACTCTGTCGGCTATTAATGGCTATTTCCGATCCTATTGCCAAGGGTTTCCCCGAGTGGCTGCCATATTTCCTCTTAGGATCACTGTTGTTTATAGAAGAATAAATTAGCTTAGTATTAGGTATGCAATCACTTACTTTACCAAACCACAAACCTCTACTAGGGGCAGTTTAAATCAACCCACCACATGTGGAGATTGTTTGGCAACCCACAGTGCTGTTACACGGCTGTTACACGGCTAACTTTGTCTTAGAGCGACCAATCACCAGGATTGAGGGCGAATGCGATTCCTTTGCAGAAATGTAATGAAAACTGGAACAAAAAAAAACAAATTGGTGGAGGTGTGACCATAACAGATGATACTACTACTGGAACCTTAAAATAGACAGGAAGCTCTCTCTCTCTCTATCTCTCTCTTTCTCTCTCTCTCTCTCGGTTTGTGTGTGTATGTGTGTGGTTTGTTTGGACAAAAAAATGTTTCAACCCCTGCTGCATTTTTGCAAAACCTTAAGATAGCTCTATGCCAAAATGGCACTTAACGCACCCGAGGCTATATTTGACTACCGGAAGCCACCAAAAATAGGAGTCCTGAATATAATGTGTCCTCAGAGGATTAAAGGTGGTTGATGAGAAAGAACTTTGGATTGATTTGAAGTGATGCTTCATTCTAAGTGGGAAAAAAAATGCTATAAATAAATAAATGACCCCCCCCCCCACCTCCACAGCATACAAGTTTTATTTCTTTCATCAATAATTCATTTATTCATTTACTTATTCACCAGACTGCTTTATCCTACTAGGATTGCGAGAAGCCTGGAGCCTATCTCACGTGACTCTGGGCGAAGGCAGGATACAACCTGAATAGCTTGCCAGCTGACACACACCACCAATCGCTCTTTCACCTAGGGGCAATTTGGAACAGCCAATTAGCCTAATGTGCATGTCTATGGCCTGTAACAGCATGCAAGCATTGGGGGAATATACAAACTCCACACAGAAATGACCTTGCTGAGCCCGGGACTCGAACCCAGGACCTTCTAACACTCCGGCAGGCATGCCAACCACTACACCACCATGCCACACATTTCTTTTATCATCTTTTGGTATACCCTATACTTTTATATCGCTGAAATGTTGTAATGTTCCAAACTAAGCATTTGGCAAAAATAAATAAATATATAAACAAAATATTACCATCACTGAGTCATGCCGGAATAGTTTTCACAGGAACAACCACTGATTGTAACCCTCTGTGCCAGAAAAGGCAAGCTGCAACAACTGATTGCATAAAAACGTCCACACGCGCATCATTGCGATGAGAATATCAAGAGCTGCATCTTAAATGTGAGTTTCATGCATTACTCACACCAATGATATGTGAAAAGACGCAGCTCTTGATATTCTCACGGCATTGCTCTAGTATAGTAACCCGTAATGTTGAGTATATAGAAAGGTCAGATATACAGCAGTTACACGCTCACTTACTCAATTTACGAACCTCTTGATCATAGTAGGGTCACAGGGAGGCTGGAGCCTATATCAGCCGGCACTGGGTGAATGTGGGGTATAGCCTGAATGGGGGTCAAAGTCTAGCCATTTCAGGGCCAACACACACACACATACATAACTATTCACACTCACACTCAGACCTAGGGGCAATCTGGAACACCTAATTGGTCTAATGTGAATGTCTTTGGACTGTAGGAGGAAACTGCAGTACCAGGAAGAATCCACGCGGGCATGGGGAGAACATGCGAACTCCACACAGAAACGGCTGATCTGGGGCCTTGAACCCAGGACCTTCTTGGTGTGAGGCAGACATGCTAATCACTGCATGACCGTGCCACCCACTGTTGTAACTGTTAATTAAAATGATTACACGATGATCTACCGCAGCTTAATTTGTGAGTCTGCATAAAGGTAAATGTGCTGTGATGACGTGAACCCTATTAGCCGTGCTGGCCTTCGATCAACGATAGATTACCATGGCATTAGCACTCGTTAGCAAAAGACTGAACATCAGAGCCTCTGGGACTCTGAGATGAAGGGAAAGGAATGATGATGATGAAGATGATGAGGAGCAGGATGATGATAATGATGATTGGCTGGTGTTCTGTCCAGGGTGTACCCCGCCTTCACCACGAGGTGGCTGAGATGGGCATCCGTCTCCCCGCGACCCTAAGAAATCTTACCAAGTGTAATTATCATACTGCACTTGCAGATAACCTAACATGGTTTATGAGGATACAAACTATAATCAAGAAAAATATTCTTAAAGGGCAGTAGTGGCCTGGTGGAAGGGTGCTGGATTACTGATCCCAAGTTCGGGGGTTCAAGCCCAACTATCAACAGGTTGTCACAGCTGTCCCCAGTGCAGCTAACTGGGTTATCAAATGCCGGCCATGTCTCTTACTG
>JAOUQZ010000033.1:9843769-9862991 GCA_028564935.1 Neosilurus hyrtlii | reverse complement strand
GAAACACGCTGACGGCTATGCAGCTACTCTTGACGAAAATCAGCAATGGTTCTTTTACATGTCTCTCACCATAGACATGAGAGACATGGCCGGCCTTTGATAACCCAGTTAACTGCACTGGGGGGACAGCAGTGAGCACACTCTGCACAGAAACCGATAGATACTCATAGAACTCGAACCCGGGACCTTCTTGCTGTGAGGCGAACGTGCTATCCACTACGCCACCGTGCCTCCCTCAGTTAAAAGCTGTGGACTCTAAGTGGCTCTATGAACTACGGGTCAAAAATAACTATTTATAAAATAACAACATGTATGCCTTGCTAGCAGAAACAGTCACACTTCTAAAGAGAAAACCTTAGCATCTTGTGAATTTTTACAACTTTGTAATAACATTTGAGTCTTTTTTATGCTCTGAACTTTATCTCTGCTTTTAATGAGGGAAGTTTTTACACTTATATGACAAACTGAATTAATATTCTGCTGTGGTTCTTATTTAAGTTGTGCTGGCATTTCATATGTGTATTATGTGTACATTGTCCGCTTGGATTCCTTTTTAGTGCGTGCCACGGTAGAGGGCTTACTCCCTAATCTCCGATCAGACGTACTCCACTAGAAGTCTCCTGGTTTTAAATCTGTCGGATTAGTCACTCGTTTGCCTTTAGAGTTCTAAAATAAATGACTATCAGGAGGCTCAGATCATTCGGGTGACATGTTTTCCCAGATGCATCCAGCCCAGAAGTCTCAACAATAATTTACCGGAGCAGTGCTGCCTGAGATAAGCCGCAGCTCACCGAATATCTGACTGAGACCTTGTAGATTTCTGACATGTTCTGTAATCCGCTTAAGCCCGGCCACATTTTGCTGACATGTTTCTAAGAAAAAAAAAAAGTTTTCAAAAGATCTGCTGCATTAATAATGCATTTACTGGGATGTTTTTTTTTTGCGGTCTTAAGATTTTTACACAGCCTGGATCTCCTAAAATCCCAATTAACATGTCACTGGATGAATATAGGATAACTATAGTTAGACGGTGGGTTGAAAGTCAAAATCATGTAGCATTTGTGACCCAGTCTGGCAAAATGAGTCACAGTGACCAAAAATTCAAAATTAAGTTAGCCATACCATTTAAAAGAGGAGACTCTAAGCTCTAAAATGTTATGGCTAACTCAATTTTTAATTTTTGGTCACTGTGACTCATTTTGCCAGACTGGGTCACATATAGTTGGTGTTTTTTTTTACTTCAGTGTCTCTATGAATCATGGGATGGGCTGATGTGCTGTTATAGGAAAATAATCAGTAACAGAATGGCAGAGTAGCTACAGTCAACACCATAAAGATTTATTAATATTTCAAAACAAAATACACTGAAGTGTTTTATTATTCCTACACTGAATTTCAATTGAACTGCTTAATCCTATTAGGGTCACGGGAAGGATAGAGCCTATCAGGTAACTCTGGGCGGAGGTGGGGAGAAGCTGAACAGCTTGCCAGCCAATCACAGGGCTAACACACGCACACATCACCATTCACACTTAGTCTTCCACCTAGGGGCAATTTGCAGCAGCCAAATTGTGCATGTCCTTGGACTGTGGGAGTAAACCTGCGTACCTGGAGGAAACCCACGCAAGCATGGGGAGAACATGCAAACTCCACAAAGAAACGTCCTCACCGATCCTTGCTATTAGGAGGACGTGCTAATCACTACACCACCATGTCGCCGCTTCTACCCTGAAGCAATAAACAATTTTTACTTATTAAACAACAGTTTGCTTTTATTATTGCACTCATTTCTGCTTTTGGTCTGTATTTGAACTTAAGTGGACAAAAAGCAAACTAAAGAGGCACTCAGAGTGCAAGGTACCTCCACCATGAATGTTTGGACAATGTACAAAATAGACTTTTTACGGATACTGGTTTTAATTACCTATGAGGATGTTTTATGATATACATATTTTCTTAGTACATGGACGTGAGCAAATTAGCAAAGAAATAATTCTTCTTTGAAGGAACTGCTAATGGCTGGGGTTTGACCTTTGAAGGTCACTCAAGGTCAAAGAAAAGTGTCCAATTTCCAAGCCCATATATGGTTTTCCAATAGTGTCCATAGTAACATCATGTCTATCAGCACTCCTTTCAAACTTATAAGAGTTCTATCTCCAAAACTTTCTGACCTTGACCTGGACATTTCAAAATCAAATCATCTCTGGGACACAGGTCGGGTAGTATCCCTACCAAGGTTCGTGAAGGTCTGTGCGCAGATGTGGTCCGAATTTTGTTTACAAACACACACCATGATTAGAATACCTCTGCCATAACTACAAAGCAAGCGCCGTGAAGACATGGTTTGTCAAGGCTGGAGTAAAAGAACTTGAATGACATGCCCAGAACCCTGATCACAACCCCACTGAACACCTGTGGGATGAACTGGAATACTGACCTTGGGTCAGGTCTTTTTAGCCAACATCGGTGTCTAGGCTCTTGTGTCTGACTGATAATAAAACCTCACAGCCGCTTCCTAATTATTATTATTTTTTTTATATAAGAGAAGAAGGAATACATTTGGAAGGCACTAGTTTGGGATGTCCTATGTAATGACCAGACCACTAAGTGATACCTTGGTCAGAATTAGTATCCCTTTGTATCTTTGTCACGAGGGTCAACCAGTGTGTCACATGACCTACAGACTCTGTGATGGTGTCACAGAGAGGGGCCCTACTGCCCTACAAATCCCACCCACAGGGTTTTATGCACTGCTTCTGGTTTGACAAGCACAGTTTGGTGTGACAGTCAGGTGTCCACAAACGTTTCACCGCAGACTATTTTGCACAAAACACGGGCCGGCAGTAAATAACAGCCCCTGAAAAACATGATGGGCGATGGACTGTTGTGTGTGTGAGTGTGTGTTGCCAGATAATGGACTGGTATTTGGCCAGGAGGTATTTTTGCTTTGTGCTCGGTGTTTTCAGTGTACACTCTGAATCCTCTGTGACCCTGTGTGGGATTAAGTGCTAACTGAAAAATGAACAAAGTGGTCTGACTAGACCTTTAATCAAACAATGTTGGATTACTATGAAGGCAAGAAACCTGGTGGTGCCGCCGTTATTCCCTGATGACAACTGGTTCTCCATCAAAGTGAATGGAGGAAACTCCGTCTCTTATATACAGACATCTATACTGCAGTGTTTTCACACCGTTTCACAACTTCAGCAAGATTTCATGTTTCATGACATTGCAGGTGCAAGGTATGCACTTTATACCAGCTAGTAAACCTGCAGAAGCTGGTGATATGTCAAAACGATATTGCTAGCATTAATTCCAATCCCTTCTATCTATTTTGGCAAAACGTACATTAAAATGCTTGACATGACTGGAAATATTTTTCCGGCATTGGAAATCCCTGCAAAGAATTATCCACTGGCGTATGTACTGTATGGATATGGCACTCTGTAGACAGCTGTCATCTGTGAGAAATCCACACAACATTAGGTAGCTAATTGGCCTATAAACAGATATTAGAAAAATACAGATGAAGGGAAAGCAATACTATCAGCGGGTAGAACACACGAGTGGCATCAGTTCAAGGGGCACCAAAGGACACGGATGCCATCTGTGTTCTCCTGAGAAGACGTCGACTTGCTCATCTAACAGGGGATTAAAGTCCTGTATCCTGTTTAAAGCCAATTTTATAATAATTTACGTGTTAGAAGCGTAACATAAGGACAGTATCTACATTTGGATTTATTCCTGAAAGTGGGTGGGAAATACAGCAGAATAGAAACCAAGTAATGAAATTTTTACGCCAATATTATGAATTTTCCTGTATTTACCACCACCTAGGAGTTTTAAGTATTTACTTTCACCAAGGGGGTCATATTTTTATCTGTGTTGGTCTGTTTGTTTTTGTTAGCTACTTGAACCAAATCACAATAAATATAGGTTTGTTTGTTTATTTGTTTGTTTGCTTGTTTATCTATCTATCTATCTATCTATCTATCTATCTATCTATCTATCTATCTATCTATCTATTTATTTATTCATTCATTCATTCATTCATTCATTCACTCAACCATTTATTTATTTATTTGTTTGTTTGTTTGTTTATTTGTTTGTTTGTTTATTTGTTTGTTTGTTTTTGGAGGGGTGAAGTACAGTCCAGGTAAAACTCCTTCAGAATTTGAAGATCATGACCCATATCAAATTCTGAACCCAGGAATTTTTTTAAAGAAATGTGGTATTTCAGCAGATCCAGCAGGGGGTGCTGTGTCCTTTACTTTTTTCCTGCTTGGTGGAGGTTTGTGCCTTCTGAAAGCTTTTTTGTTTGTTTGTTTGTTAGCAACTTTTTGCAAAAAGTTATAAACGGATTTAGATTATTTCCTTTGGAGGAGTAGAGTACGGCCTAACTAACACTCAATCAAATGTTTGGAGATAATCCGGATCAAATTCTGGTTCTAGGAATTTTTTAAAGGATTACTTAACATTGTGAGATTGGATGATTTTTGAAAATGTGGTATTACAGCAGATCTAACAGGGGTGCTGATCTTGTGTGTGTGTGTGTGTGTGGGGCGGGGGGGGGGGGGGGGGGGGGGGGGGGGGGTGGCTTGGTAGAGGTTTGTGATCTATGAGTGCTTCTAGTCTTGTCTGTGTTGGTCTGTCTGTCTGTTTGTTTTCAACTTTTTATATAAAGTTAATAATGGATTTTGATGCATTTTTTGGAGGGGTGGAGTATAGCCCCAGTAACACTCCATTGGATTTTGGAAATGATCCGCATCAAATTTTGAATCCAGGATTTTTACATTTTTAAATTAGTTTTTAACTAATTTGTAAATTAGTTGTTGTACATTAGTTACATTTTATAGTTAGATTTTTAAATTAGTTGTTGTGTGAAATAGGATGATTGTGGTATTTCAGCGGGTTCCACGGGGGTCTTTCGGCTTAGAGGAAGTTGAGGCCCTTCTAGCTTCCAATGAACAAATGAGTAGCCTAATTTAACCAAAATATGACCCTGCCCAGGCAGATACTAAGGATGAAGGAATAAACCTTCAGAATACATATTTTACAATCATTATAAAGAAGTTAAATCTTTCATTGTCCCAACAGCATGTTCACGTGAAGGTGAAAGAACTGCACTGAGGAAAATTTTGGCTTGAAATGTCTTTCATTATTAATTCATAGTGCAGGTAGTCACAGTATTAAGAAGCTCCCATAAGCCTTATCTTTAAGCATATTAAACTTGACACTTAGTATTTTCTTAATAAAAGGGATTTTAATTGTATAATTTTGCAGTCCAACATTAGGCTGCAATCTCTGTCAGTTGTCGTTGCCGCCACCCCCCCCCCTCAACCCCCCTTTCTTTTCTTTCTGGTTCTCTCATCCTTTTTATGCAGCCTAATTAAACACAAACAATGGGGATATTTGTTCAGCTCTAATAGGATGTCTCCACTTTGTGTGTGCGTTTCGCAGATAAACCATCTCCTCTCTTGTAGCTCGTGTTGTTCAGAAGTGGAGTGATGGCAGCTTCTCAGATCAGTGAGATATATATCAACGTCATAACAGCTATTAAATTCAGATGGAGCGGGCTTCTGTGTGCGTAGAGTCGGTGCATATAATATCAGCGTGATATGAATGTGTCTCTGTTGCTACGGTGCAGGTGCTTCATGCGTTTGCCACTAATAACAAACACAATCACTCACTCAGTAAACATGTGACACTGTGATTTTTCCTGGATCTTTTGTATCCTTTTAATATTGCACTGCATACTTATGAAGAAAGAAACCACAAAATCCAAAAACACAATGAACAAGAGGACACAGGGTAAAAATTCACAAGCTGATTGGAAGATCTCCGCATAAGAGGAAGTCAAACGTAAACAACATGACTGAGATTTGGGCAGCAGGGTGGTGTAGTGGTTAGCACATCCGCCTCAAGAAGGTCCTGGGTTTGATTCCCGGACTCGGGCGTTTCTGTGTGTAGTTTACATGCTCTCCACGTGCTTGCGTGGGTTTCCTCCGGGTACTCCAGTTTCCTCCTACAGTCCAAAAACATGCACATTGGGCTAATTGGTTGTTACAAATTGCCTCTCAGTGTGGATGTGAGTGTGAGTGGTTGTGTTTTTTTGCCCTGTGATGGTCTGGCGGGCTGTTAAGGGTGTACCCCTCCTTAAGCCTCGCCGTGAGCCCAATAACAGGATCAAGTAATTGAGATTTCAGAGTCAGAAGTTTCTCAAAGTTCAACCTGGTTCCAGACTAGCCAAAACACTTTCGAGACTCGATCCAAATGAGTGTTTGTGGAGATAAAGCGTAAATAATGGTGTTTAATTTCTGCATATTTAGAGCTTTGGCTAGAATAAAATCCCTCAGTAAAGTTACAGTGTCAGGGTTTGATATTTTTACCTTTTTTAAATCCCTACACAGAGAGATATTCAGCGGTCATCATCTTCACTAATAGAAGCACGTTCAAACTCTTTGCTGAATCACTTTCGCCATCTCATCTCAGTGGAGAAAAAGGCTTTGGTTTAGAGCTGCGGATAGAAAATGGACTTTATGAAACATTTATTAGGCTGCCTGAGCTTTTGTGTGTGATAAAAAGCTCCAGTACGTTTTTTTTCCTTCTTTTTCTCTTCATTCACCAGCAACCAATCAAAGCTCTGGAATGAAGCAGACCACGGACTTACAGCTTCGATTTGATTACCGTACGTCATTTAGCCTGTGAGTGGAGCCAGTAATGTGGAGTGACAGAGACATTTATTTGTGCCACAGACATATCTGAAAACAAATGAAAGAAATCCATGACCTGGAAGTGAAAAAGAATAAAAAATGCTGAAGTAGTACTATGTACTATAGCATTATACAAATAATCTTCTTACTTTATTTCTCTCGAAAGAAGAATTTTAACATGTTACCAAAAAAAAAAACAACTAAAGAATAACAAACAAACAAACAGCATAAACCAAAAGAACTCTGCCCTAAAAGAATTCCATGCAAAGCACTGTGACAGTTACAAAGCGCTGACAATCAATACTCCGTCTGTAAAAAAAAAAAAGAAAAAAAAAGAAAAAAAAGCTACTTTCATTACATCAAGGTTTCTCTTCGATCATTTTTTCCTTCGATGTAATCTTGGAGCAGCCATAACGTAATTTGGGGCAGCCGTAGCCTAATGGTTAGAGAAGCGGCTTTGGGACCAAAAGGTCGCAGGTTTGAATACCGAATACCCCCAGCGGGGGGGCTGCACCTTCCCTTCCTCTACCATCATGGCTGAAGTACCCTTGACGTTTATGTGTGTGTGTGCTCAATTTGGATGGGTTAAATGCAGAGGCAATTATTTCCCTTGCAGGGTTAATACGTTTTTTTAATTTTTAATTTTTTTTTACAGCTTTAAATACAATATTAATGCATACGTGACCAAAAAAAATTTGAGAAAAATTTTGTGATATATGAAAAATAATTAATATAAAAATATAACTTATTAACAGATCGTGTGGTCAGTACAAGGAAATTCCAGACCAAGGCTTTGATGTGTTGCATCAAGTCTGAGGTGTGAAATTCCCTGGACTGACCAAACTAACAAGATATCTATTAGATTGCATTTTTGTAACAATGCCAAAAAAAGAAAAGTAAAAGTAAAAACAAACAAACTAAGGAAACAGACGTTTGATGCTTATGTCTAATATCCAAAATCTCCGCTGGGGAGACGTAGCATGTCTGGGAAGTTCTGAAACACTTGTATAGATGAGCGAGTTATTGGTCTTTTCTAGTCTGATAAATCTGAGGTGGGTAGCATGGTGGTGTAGTGGTTAGTTAGTTTACATGTCCCCCTAGTGCTTATGTGAGTTTCCTCTGAGTACTCCAGTTTCCTCCCACAAAGACTTTAAGCTAATAGGTATATTAAGCTAATGGGTGTTCCACATTGCCTCCTAGGTGTGGATTTGAGTGTGAATTCAAATGTGCGAATTTGGCCAGGAAATGGTCTGGCGAGCTGTTCAGGGTGTACTCCGCCTTCACCCAGTGATAGCTGAGATAGGATTCAGCCTCCCCATGACCCTAGTTGGTTTAGGCAGATTCAGCAAATGAGTGAGTGAGTAAATTTGATGTATGAAACTTTTCTAAGCAAACACAAAAATGGCCAAAAAAAAAAGTTTCTGATTTTTTTTCATCATACCAGTGAAATCTAGTGTTAACTAGCATACTTCAAACTTCAGATTTTCATAGCTCCCCCATCACTATTCCATAAAGCCCAGGTGTGTGACACATAATGTTATTGATTTCTTTGAACATTTTCTATCATTCATTCATACGTGCAGTATTAAAAATTCAGGTTGAGCCGAGGTAACCGTCAACGTAAAATGAAACCAATCTACTGTCAGGACCAGAAATGAGTTCATCCGCCAATAACCTGCAAGTGTAAAACTTTGTGGCATTGCATTATGACATGATCACATCATTACTTTCAGGAGAACCATAGCGCAGTCTCATTATCCAGCAGCATTTAATATGGGGAAGAAAAGTTCCCTATGAACTGCGGAAACCGGTGACAATCCGAGCATGACTTGCATGAATAATTTACTAGAAGAATTTCTTTGCCCTATGTTAAGGATGTTGAAAATATAGAAGTAATAAACCGGCTGGGAGTTAGACGCAAACTCTAATAAAGAACGTACAAAGCTGCGGCATGTGCGGCCACTTGTACGCTCATGAACTTCCCTCATTCTTTCAAGATTCTTGACGAACAAAGGGAACCAGCACTTTTCCTCCCTCAAGTCTGTTGATCCGAGTTTGACTTCAAAGTACCCAATCTTTCTGAAAATCCTGCTGTTTTATCTTTGCCTGGCAATACGAGAAGAATAGAACTGAAATGACAGAGCATGGGTTCCTTAGAGAGGGAGAACAATAGAGAAAGCAACAAGACAAAAGAAATGGAAGGACTGGAAAAGAGTGAAAGCGCTGTACTTCAGCTCTAAGTTCTTGCGAGGGCATGTATCATTTATCTGAATGTTGATGTGGAGTGTGAGCATGTCTGGAGTTATGATAATATTCCTACAAAACCATGAAAAGTTCAGAGCACTTTGCGACGCTGTTTGAGTTTATTGAAGTATAAGGTGTGTAGGCTAGCTGACTAATACACTGCCTGGATAAAAATTTAAGGCACGCATTCTAATATTTTGTTAAGGTGCGCTCACAAAGTATCCTACAGTTCATGATCCCGATTTGCCCTGATCATATTCCGATGTTACATCGGAGGAAATCGGAGAACATTATAGCAGTATCAGTGTACAGTATAATCAGCATCAGTATCAGTATACAGTGTACCATTGGAGGACACTGTAGAATTTTGAGGGAAAACTTCGGGAAAGAGTGAAATATTTTTTATTTTGATAGTGCTAAAAAATTGGGTGGATTTTTTGTGTTTGAGGACATTGGGGAAACATCTGAAAAAACAAAATTGACTGATACATCAGACTAACACCAGAATATCACTGTCTTAAATTGGGATCATTAAAATTGGGACCTTAAGACTGCCTTTAGCCTTGATTACAGCACGTAATCACTACAAACTTTGGCAACATTACAGTATTTATCTTAATCCAGAGTTCATTTTCCTACTGACATTTTAGAATGCTGATGGGAAAACCAAACCCCTCCATAAAGTCTTTTTTAGTACATCCCAAAGACTTTCAATAGGGTTAAGGTCAGGACTCTGGGGGGCCGATACATATGTGAAAATGATCCCTCGTGCTCCCTGAACCACTCACTCATTATTTGAGTCCCCATTTTATATCCGCGCCATCAGGGAAGAAAAAGTGCATTGATGTGATAACCTGCTCGTTCACTACATTCAGATCATCAACCGACTTCATTTTATTGCCACATTAATGTTGCTGAGCCTCAACTGGACCAACTGGAGCAACCATGGAGATTACATGCTGGAATCAAGACTAAAGACTCTGACATTTTTTGCAGCGTATGTTTGCAGGTCGCTGTTGTACGGATGTTGACAAGTCAGGGGAAATGGAGAAAAAAAGACAGTCAGGTCATTAATAATGCAGACGAAATGTATTTCTGTCATCTTGTACTTTTCTTTTCTTCTCTTTTTAATGCAGTAAATTTCATGATCACTACATCTTGACCCAGTCCAACTCAACTAGTTTAAAGTAGTGCATACTAGTTTACCACTTCTTTTTAAATGTTACCAAAGACCGAACTGGCTGTATAACGTAACGGTTCTACTCCTGGGTCATCATGATCTTGGAAAAACTTCTCAAACACTGCAAAGGATTCTCCACCAGCTCCAAGGTCTTGGTTCAATCCTGAGCTCAGGTTACAGACTCTATCCTCTATTCACACGAGTTTCCCCTGAACTCAAAAGAACATGTGAGTGGGTTGACTGGTTGGGTTTCTGGGTACTCCGGTTTCCTCCCTCAGTCTAAAAACATGCACGTTAGGCTAACTGGCTGTTCCAAATTGCTCCAGGTGTTAGTGTGAATGTGAATGATTGCAGTCTTAGGCAGATTTTTTGGGCTTATCAATGCACTTGATAACCATAATCTATTTGTGCCTGGCGGAGGTACCGTGCACTTTATCAGCCCCCTGTAGTTTATCTTTTATTACTGCTAGAAGCTAAGAGTTGTTTACATGGTGTTTTTGGATTTTAAACATAACGTTTTCCACTGCTACACTGGACCAATCACCACACACTTAAAATACCCACGGTTCCTCTTGTACTGGGAGGGTACCTACCCTAAAGTAAGAGCTAAACATAGACCACAGGGGTCCAGACACTCCTGCTGAAAGGACCATTTTATAAAATGCCTATATAGAACAAGTATAACAAGTTTGAAAGCCCCAGCTTCAGCACACGGCAAATAAATGTCTGAAAATCAAATATAAAGTTTTGCCTCTGTGACCTTAAACATTAGGTCAAGGTCACTCACACACAAACTCAGCCTAGAATTCATAGCAGTGAACAAGTATATCAAGTTTGAAAGCCCCAGCTTCAGCACACGGCGAGTAAATGTCCGGGAACCTAATAATTAGTTTTGCCTCTGTGACCCTTGAAAAGTAGGTCAAGATCACTCACACACAAACTCAACCTAGCACTCATAGTAGTGAACCAGCATACCAAGTTTGAAAGCCCCAGCTTCAGCGAGCATCAAGTAAATGTCCGGAAAACTAATATTATACAGTTTTCCCTCTCTGACCCTGAAAAGTAGGTCAAGGTGTCCGGAAACCTACTACACAGTTTTACCTCTGAGTCCTTAAAAAGTAGGGAATATAAAAAGCCCCCCCCCCCCCAAAAAAAAAAAGGAAAAGAAAAAAAATACACTAGAGGGTTTCATTCTGGGACCTGTGCGGATATCGTTTGCAGGTTTGTATTTCCTTTTTTGTGATTTAATTTGCAAAAATTGTTAAATGACTTCAATGTTTACTTAAAATGTCTCCATGCAAGCATTTTTTACCTCAAAGAGTTTATTCTGATTTTAGTATCTTCATTTATATTCACACTGCATCCGGTGCAACATTGCATGCATTAATCTGATCCAAAGTTATGCGTCTGTGTGGAGAGAGGTTTAGTGCCAACATCATCATAAAATGAGTTTGGCCAGTGCATCTATGGTTTCAATCACTGATCACCTTGTTTCCAAAAAACAATTATTGATCATTCATTCACTAACCATCACTGTTTTCAATGACCAATCACTGACCACCATTGTTCACGATGACTAATCACTGAACATTGGTGTTCATGATGACCAATCATTGACCATCACTGTTTACAATAATCAATTATTTTCAATGACTAATCACTGACCACCATTGTCCACAACCACCAATCACTGTCCACCATCGTTCACAATGACCAATCACTGCCCAATATTTTTTCTAGTGACCCATCACTGATCACTTTTGTTTTAAATACCAATCATGGATCACCACTGATTCCAATGACTAATCACTGATCACTGTTTGTCCATCCATGCATGTTTTTGTTAGTCACAATATTTTAATTCCCAGATATTTAAGTAACACATATGAAAACAAAGGTTATCAATCACTGATTGCCATTTTCCCCAATGACCAATCACTGCTCATCGCTTTCCCAAATGACCAATCACTGATCACCGTTTTCCCAAATGGCCAATCACTGATCACTGTTTTCCCCAATGATCAATCACTGACCACACTACATAAAATAGAAGATTTCAGGGATTTTTTAGGGATTTTTTTTTTTTTTTACAGCAACATTCTTAACATTCATATGATTGATTTCTAAGTTTACCTTCTTTAATATACAATATTTCAGGAAAAAGATGCAAACATTTGTATTTATTCAGTAAACAAACAAACAAACAAAATCATGCATATTTTTAAAACCTTGCCTGTTTTATGGGGCTAATTCCAAACAGCCAGTACACGCTGAATATTATTGTTCCCGCTCCACAAAATATCAAATTAATGTGTTGTGTTATTTATTATGAAGCTATAAACATTTTATTTCAGCTGTAACTATTCCTAGTCTCAGCACGATATGCTGTAATATAAAAGAGAGAAATATTGATGAAACATGCAGTTCCTGTGATTGTTCCTGAAAAATTAATAAATGGTCAAGTTTCTCACAGGGGTGGCAGGGTGGCACGGTGGCATAGCGGTTAGCACGTCCGCCTCACAGCAATAAGGTCCTGTGTTCGCGTCCCGGGTTTGGATGTTTCTGTGTGAAGACTGCATGTGCTTGCCTGGGTTTCTTGTCTTCCTGGGTTCGGCTAACTGGCTACTCCAGATAGATCCCAGGAGCGTGTATGTTGCTCTATGATGGACTAGTGAACGGTTCTGGGTGTGCCTCGCCTTCGCCCAGTGTCAGCTGAGATAAGCACCCGCGACCTTATTAGGAGAAGACTTAATGCTGCGTGCTACAAAGGAAGCAAGTGGAAGTATTTTCTGCTGATTCACAACAATTCTAAAAATAAAGTTAGTTATCCAGATCGTTGGGAAGACACAGTGCGAAAAAAAAATATATACAACTTAATAACAGAAAATATCATCAATAATATTATTTAATGGTAGATAATTCACTATTGTCCTGAAATTTGGAATTTTCTAAATCAACTAAACCAACTGCAATAACACAATTACACACCTTTTTTAAAAATAGTGTGTGTCCATAACCCTGTACTGTAAAGAGAAAATACAGAACTCCCTAGAGCTGAGGTGATGAAAGCCGATTTGAGACATGGTTGGCTAACCAAGCACTGTTTCTAAGCCTCACTCTGAATGATTTATAACCTGCTCTGTTGTGCTCACCTCAACCTCCAGTCTCACAGGTATCCAAAGTTCTCTGTATACCTTTATTCAAAACTGGAAAAGAGCGTTCAAATCATTTACATCCAAACTGTTACATAACCCTGAGGTTTTACAAGCGAAACCATATCATCAGCAATGCAAACAGATATATAACCAGGGCAAGTGCAATGAGGATTTCCTGGATTATGTTTATGTAAATGGGAAAATTTACATTTTTGCGGCGGTTTTTAAAAGTGAATCTTAAAGAGGGTGTATTTTGGGTCAGTCTGAGGATGGACTTATCCAGCATTGGATTGCACAAAACTTTGGGGTTCCTCAGTCAAACAGTGTGAAACAGTGTACAATTCACCAGCAAAGGCAAGGAATCAACAGCATCCTGCTCGGGTCGACCTGGGCTCTCTGACAGGCATCTTTGGACTGTTGAAGATAATCCTTGTGGTAAGGCAAATGGTGTTACCGTGGGTTTACACTGGGCACGATGCCCACGATCTCCACGATTCAAAGATGTGTGGAGATCCATGATATATGAGCACGCTTAGAGCATGATTGGGGTAAAAAAAAAAAAAGGAGGCAGGGTGCATCCAAGAGATGAAACATGAAGGAATCATGTTTTCAAATTCATCAAGATCCCCTTGATGGTGCATCAAGGTCTGCTAGGCTCTGTTTAGCTCTACTGTGCTCTACTACGATTCCCACATTCCATCATGATTGGTGTGAAATGATAACACAAAAGTTTTTTGCCACAATTGGCACGATTATCATGAATCCACCAAGTTCCCTCAAAATCATCTCAAATTCACCAAGTTCCCTCTAGATCATCACGATTCCATCAAGTTCCCTCAAAATCATCTCAAATCCACCAAGTTCCCTCAAAATCATTATGAATCCACCAAGCTTCCTCAAGATCATCACAAATCCACCAAATTCACCCAAGATCATCATAAATCCACTAAATTGCCTCAAGATCATCACGATTCCATCAAGTTCCCTCAAAATCATCTTAAATCCATCAAGTTCCCTCAAAATCATCTCAAATCCATCAAGTTCCCTCAAAATCATCTCAAATCCACCAAGTTCCCTCAAAATCATCACAAATCCATCAAGTTCCCTCAAAATCATCTCAAATCCACCAAGTTCCCTCAAAATCATCACAAATTCACCAAGCTTCCTCAAGATCATCACAAATCCACTAAATTCCCTCAAGATCACCCCGAATCCACCAAATCCCTCTAGATCATCACAAATCCACCAAATTCCCTCAAGATCATCCTGAAGTGCTGTGAGGGATCTCCATTAACTTTGGTAGTACATGTACATATATCTATGTATAAATCTTTAAAGAAATATGGTGTCTATTTAGTTTTGATATGGCTCTTTATGTTTGGTAATCTTATATCAAACTCTTTGATTTTTACAATGAAAAATTAAGTTATTTGTACGTCCAAATTAAAACTACTGTAGTTTGCAACTGAAGAAAAGCACCTGAAAATACACTGTGTATACATCATCTGTTCTAAAATATTCATTTAACCATTGGGATTGTAGTTTTCTCCTGCAAGTATCTTCTTTCCAATCTCTTTTATATGAGCGTAGCTTGATGACTATAGGCAGTTGGCAGGATTTACACTTCTCGGGTATTGGCAAGCTGAGAAAGTTAAGATGATTAATGCATAAAATAAGCCCAGAAGCCCAGTAGTATGGCAAAAATATTACCTGTTCATATTTCACTCTATCTAAAAGTAAACAATTATCCTTTACTTTGTATTTGCAATTACTCCTATATGTCTGATTTCATGATTGATAAAAATATGTATGTTAGTGAAGTGAAAGAGAGTTTAAATACTAGGAACGTGTCTCCGACAACATCCCATGTGTATGTTTGAGCTCATGTTAGTCATGTTAGTTATATTTTATGCAACTGTGTTCATTTAAGTTCTCCAACATTCACACAACCCTGTTATCTGAACATATTCCCTCCTGTGAGATATTCGCTTCATTAAATCTAAGTTTCAAGATTGACAGAAAGTTGCATCATCCGAATTCTGTGCCACTCATCCAAAAGAAAAAAGTAGGAAACTTTTAACTTCTTTTTCTTTTATTTGCAATGATATTAAGATATTGGCTGACAAAGTCAATTGCAATGCACAATCCAACTTATAGGTAAAAAACAAAAAGCAAAAAACCCCAAATAAGTTAATAAATAAACAAACAAACAAAGATAGATAGATAGATAGATAGATAGATAGATGGACAGATGGACAGATGGATAGATGGATAGATAGATAGATAGATAATCAGGGCAGCATGGTGGTGTAGTGGTTAGCACAAACGCCTCCCAGCAAGAAGGTCCTGGGTTCGATCCCTGAGCTCGGGGTGTTTCTGTGTGGAGTTTGCATGTTCCTCCTGTGCTTGTGTGTCTTTTCTCCGGGTACTCCGGTTTCCTCCCACAGTCCAAAAACATGCACAGTAGGCTGATTGCCATGGGTGTGAATGGTTGTATGTGTGTAAGCCCTGCAATGGCCTGGCGAGCTGTTCAGAGTGTGTTTTGCCCCTCACCTAGAGTCAGCTGAGATGGGCACCAGAAAATGAAGAGGCTTAGAAAATGAATGAATAAATAATAAGAAGAAAATTACAAGAATTTTGCATTTGAATAGTTACTAGTAATGGCATTTTGGGCACTTGTTTTTTTTTATATGGGGGGGGGGGTATTTAATTTGCATGAATCTGAACGAAATAAAGACTTAGATACAATGGGGAATCTGCCTATAACCGTAAACAGCCCCAAACAACGATGCTCCCATCATCATGCTTCACAGTTTTCATGATGGAAACAAAAGGTTACTAGCCCGACATTGTTGCCCAAGATATGAACACATATCTTGAATGGTAGGCACATGGCACCAGGTCTTGATACCTGAAACCTTTTTATTTGTTTTTATTTTTGACATGACAGGGTAAAACAAACAAACAAACAAGTAAATAAATAAATAAATGAATGAATGAATGAATGAATAAATACGTAAACAAAGAAACAAACAAATAAATAAATAATTAAAGAACGAGCTAACTAAATAAATAAATGAATGAATGAACGAATAAACAAACAAATAAATAAATAAATAATCCAGTCTGGGTTTTGTTTTTTTTTTTGTATGCAGTTGATGCTTGGTTAAAAACTGTGTAGATGTTTTTTTTAATTAATTACTCCTCCCGACTGCTTATTTATACAGTGGATATGAAATCAAATTTTTCATGTCAGACGGCTGTAAGGATGTGATGAGCATGAGGTATTTGGCAGGATGGTGTAATAAGGCAACTCAAAGCAGTGCTGCTTGAAATTGAAATAAGGACAAGCTGCCGAAATAACATGTAAGCACACTGACAAGCTTAATCTTGCACATCCAAAGTACAACAAAGCTTGGTGAATTTTCTGCTCGAACACAACTTGAGCTGAATTGCAAACAGTGCAGGAAATGTTCGTTGAACCAGATGGTTAACATGTCAGGCCTTTGGAATGATAATGTCGTAGTATACTATTGTAATGCCATGGGATTTTAAGATATGTAGCCAGAAGGTTTTGACCCCTGATGTGAACAAATAGGTTTTGTTTTGATTTTTTTTAGTAATGTTATGTAGTATTAAAAGAATAACATTTTTAACTTTTTTTTTCCTTCTCATACATACATTTTTAATGTATATTTTAGCTTTGTTTCTTTCTCTTTGTATCAGAAAAGCTTGACATTTACTCAGCTACCAGGTCCATTATACACTTTTGCAGTAAAATGTATTCAGTTTGTATTAATATTTACCAACATAAAATGAAATGTGCATATTTTGTAAAATTTAGTTCTAAGAAACAATATAAATGCAAACCAGCATCTAACTCTCAGATAATCCAAACCACAACACTCCCACCTTGTGCGCATAGTGCACCAACACTTTATACATTATTTATCATCACTACATTTATATTTTATATTCGACCTTTAACTATGGGTTTGTCCTTCAAATAGTTATAGGTATTGTTATTTTTCCTTTTTTTCTTCTTCCTCTTCATATTGATAGTTCTTTTATTCTCTTCAAATATAGGACAGTCGTAATAAGCACTTCACTACATCTATAGTGCATGAAGGCAAAGAAGCGCGATGTATTTTCAGTGTATTTTCCTGGAGATCCATATTTACTCAATTTGCGCAGATTCATTAAAAGAAAAACACTGTCACAGGGGTGTGTTTAAGGCTCGATATAAATGTGTAATATTTTTAATTCTGTAAGCAGAAAGAATTACTGTGCTAATTGATTTGATTATTTGGTTTTATTAGCACTTATGCAGAGATGAGAGTGTTGGTTAAATTACCAACATTATTGTTTGGAAAGTTCAGGTTATAGACCGACCAGGGTTTAATGTAGATAATGTGAAATGTGATGTGCAGAAAGCTTTTTCACACAAGGCATCCCAGAAATATTAGGTAACTGATCCAGTTTTAGTGCGTTAATTATTATGACAGATCTAAAATTATAACAGTAATAACCTTCACCATTTGTTTAATGCAGCTTTACAGTATTATTTAAACAGAGGTTCGTGTAGTTTGTTTTTTCCAGCCTGGACGATGAATAAATAATCAATATGTTCACTGAAAACTGAAAAAAAAGTGTTTGTGTGTCAAACATTTATTTAATGTGTTTGTCTCTTATTATATTGGTGAAATTAGACTCCCTGCTGCGCAAGTAATGATTGTAGCCCTCGTATTATTTCCAAAGTGTACACAGAGTTTTTTTCAAAAATTTGAGCAGGAAAGTTTAAAATCAAACAAAATACCTGGAGCCAGGGTAATTTCTGTGTCATTACTTCCAGCAGTTTGTTAAATGACAACCTGAAACAAGTTTAATTAAAAGAGGAATAATCAATTATTTTTAAAGAAGAACCACCCCAAAAAAAAAAAAAAAATGCACATTCCTTTTTTTTGTTTTGACCCTAACTCGGATCCTCTGCTTATTGTGTCGCCACATTCATTAACAATTCTTCCTAAAGCCTTGAGGGAGCAATTCTAGTTTCAGTCTTCAATAAAAACTGTGTGATCAAAAAGCGCTAAGGCAATTAACAGACCTTAAAATGAGAAAGAAGAAAAATCGGCGTGTTACTTTCCTGCAGTGAATTGAGCAATCATGAAAGATTGATCAATTCCAGGCACTGATTAAACATCCCTGTGTTTAAAATAAATAAATAAAAACACCCACATACAAACTTAATAACACCCACAAAAAAAATGTGGCAACTGACGAACAAAATTTAAATATTTTTTGTGTCTCTTAATAAATACAGAATCTTTTTTTATCTGGAAGTACTAAACACAGGTCAGTGTTTATACAAACTGATTAACCGAACACCATTTATTTATTTATTTATTTATTTATTTGGTTATTTATTTCGACCTCAAAGTCATTATACACTGTGTGCACAATTATTAGGCAAGTTGTATTTTTGAGGATTAATTGTTATTGTACTATACGGTGCTCTTGGTCAATCCAAAATGTTAACAAACCCTGAAACCTGAACATTTAAGTAGTAAAAGTGAAGTTTTGGCTTTAAGAGAATCTTTATATGTACACCATTATTCGGCAACTGTTAGAGTGCAGAATTATTATTCAACTGAATGAAAAACAAAGATTTTCCATCTCACTTGTTGATTTTCACCTGTTAAAGTGAGAATAATAAACAAATCAAAATTTACATATAGACATTTCTGAAATTTTTAAAAAATAAAACCTCAGTGACCAATATCGCCCCCCTTCTTTTCGATAACAGTCACAAGCCTTCCATTCACGGAGTTTTTGTGCAGCTGCAACCGCAGCCTTCCAGACCCTGTTCAGAGAGGTGCACTGTTTACCTTCACTGTACATTTCCTGCTTAAGAAGGGCCCAAAAGTTCTCAA
>JAOUQZ010000033.1:9817524-9842492 GCA_028564935.1 Neosilurus hyrtlii | reverse complement strand
CCTGGCAAGCTGTCCAGGGTGTACTCTGCCCTCGCCCAGAGTTGGCTGAGATGGGCGCCAGCCTCCCCGCGACCCTATTTAGGATTAAGCGGTTCAGAAAATGAATGAATGAATGAATATTAGAAGTCTTGGAGCAGTTATTGAACTCCATTTGTTTACAGTGTGATATTACACAGACTCATAATAAGGACCAACGAGGTGGTGTACTGGGGGTAGAACATACAAGAAGGTCCTGGGTTGAGAACCTGGGACGTCCTGAACCTGGGCTCGGCAAGGGCGTTTTTGTGCAGCTAGGTTTCCTCCACGTACTCTGGTTTCCTCCCACAGTCCAAAGACATGAATATTAGGCTAAGTGGCTGTTCCAAATTGCCCCTAGCTGTGGATGTGAGTGCAATGGGCACAGCCTAGTGTGCATGTCTATGCTTTATCTGCTTTATCGTACTAGAGTCGAGTCGTGGGTAGGCCGGTGCCTATGTTAGTCGACGTTGGGTGAAGGCACATGGAGAATATGTGAACTCCACACAGTAACGCCATCACCGAGCAAGTGATTTGCACCTAGGACCTTCTTGCTGTGAAGCGGACGTGCTAACTACTACGCCACTGTGCTACTCCGCTACAAATATAGATGTATTAAAATGAAAGGACTCCCCTTAGACTAAATGAACATGGAGTTGATCTTCCCTCAGTGCAGAGACACTTAAAAGCTAAATTAGGTAAAGATACTTATAGCTTAAAAGGTTTCTGCTTAATGTAAACCTCCTTTTTTGGTGTTGCCTTTAAATAGAAGATACGAGATTTCCTGTAAACATAGTGTTGCTATACTGAGAAAGCTTATAGGAAAATATTACTAAAACCCCATCGGATTATTTCATCACAGGTTGATAAAGTGGCGTTTTGTATTTCTGCTCTTAAAGTATGTTCTCTATTGTAGAAAAATTAATAGGTCAAGCAATAAGGAATGGTCAGATGGGCCCTTGGTGTACCTTCAGATTAGTAATCCAGAGTTTTAACCACTGAGCCACCACTGCCCTTAACATGAATACTGGATTTATTAAAAATGAATTGTTTATGATTAACAAGTAGAAATATAAACATAATCTCCTAAAAATTTCCTAAGCCGCTTAATCCTAATTAGGGTCGCAGGGAAGTTGGCGCCCATCTCAACAGACTTGCGGCGAAGGCAGGATACACCCTGAACAGCTCACCAGGCCATTGCAGAGCCAACACACATGCAACCATTCACACTCACTCTCACACCCAGGGTTGATTTGGAACAGCCACTTAGCCTACTGCGCATATTTTTGGACTGTGGGAGGAAACTGGAGCACCCGGAGGAAACACATGCAAGCATGGGAAGAACATTCAAACCCCACACATAAATGTCCTGAGGCCGGGAATCAAATGCTGGACCTTCTTGCTTGAAGGTGGACGTGCTAACCACTAAGCCACTGTGCCGCACTATAAACATCATTTATATTCAAATTCGTGTCTACCGAAAACCACATGATTGAGAAAAGTGTCAAGACGCTTCGCGGCAAAGATAAAGATGACTGCAAATGCATATTACACATTTTACTAAAGCACAGGGAAAGAGTCCCAAAACACATTCCACATTCCGTAATCAAGAACAGGCACAGTTCAATCAATCAGGCAGACAGATAATCAGAAGCAAAACAGTAATCGAAAACAAAGAAAAGAAAGAAAGCAGGCAAAAGTCAAAACACTGAGCAAAGTCAACCACAAAAAACACAGGCATGGTACGGACTGGTAATGAGACACGTGAGCAGTTATTCACACTAAGTATGAGCAAACAGAGTCCTTATATATAATGGGTAATTCATGGAACGGGAACCAGTGGTGCAGAGCATGTGACAGAGTCATGTGATGGGAATGTCTATAGTCAGATGACTGAGATCAGTGAGGTGAATGCGGAGAAGTGTAACACAACTTTCGATTGTGCTGTGAGGAAGCTATCGCATTCTAAAAGTACAAATGCAGACTCGCTTTTTTTTTGCTGTGCTGTATGTATGAATGAGGGGAAAGGAAGGGTGCAGCTCACTTCTCCACCACCACGCATTTATTCCACTGGTTCGGGAATTGAACCAGCAACCTTTCAGTCCCGAAGCCACTTCTCTAACCGTTAGGTTATGGCTGCCCCTGTCCAGCTGTCATTAGTTGTGTTTTGACCATCAAACATTTAGGTGTAAATACTAGATCGGGTCACTTTTGCTTTTCTTATTTACTGTGTATAAATTTGTAACTTATGAAGCGGCAACTTCTGACAAACAGCGAATTTCGGGTTTGTCAGGGTTCCTAAACGATCACCAAACGGTTCGCTTACAGTTTTCTTTTTATTGTCGCAAAGAAATTTTAAACATGTTGAATCTGGAAAATCTGGTTGAATCTGGAAAACAGTTGCAAACGATTGCAAAAAAAATAATAAAAAAGTACGGAGGTTCAATTCCAAAGTTGGCCTGACGTTCACCTGGGAAAAAGTCCCAAACATTTCCAAACAGTGGGCTAATCGTTGGGGACACTGTCGTTAGGATTTTCTAACAGCTCATGTTCACCAACCGTCTAAACACTAAACGCACAATGTATTCGAATTGTCTCTAAACCCGGATTTTTTTCAACATTCATCAGAAAACTGGGCGGATCCAAAATTCACTTTGTTGGTCAGCATTCGCCGCTCTGTGAGATACGGGCTTCACAGCGGGAGTTTTTTCACTCCGTGTTTATCAGCGTTTTCTTTGGAGGTTTGGTTTGTGTCCGTGATTTGGGAAAAAATCTTGCCTAACGTTGCCTACCAATTTGTGTTTGTTGTTTTGGCTTGATCACCGAAGAGACAAAAACAGGTTTTGTTTATCATACGGTACTCTGTTGAACAACATTAATTTTGTCTTCTCCATCTGTGCGCAACCTTTTTATCTTCATTTAACCACTCGATTACAGCCCGACCCCAGACCAGGATCCAACACAGTATCAGTTTATTGAGTGATAATGGTTTAATTATTTTTGTACGAATTGCACAGCAACTTGAGGGAGGAATTTAATGGTTTTGTTTACAATCACAAACCCAAGCCACACATTATCCTCCTTAATTATTTACAACCTGGCATCAGTTGGGAATTCGGGAACTGCAGGTTTTATGAAGCCGAATGTGAAGCAAATGGGATTTACCTTCATCGTCTAGATTAAAGAAAACAAAACCCAAAGAAAAAATAGGCTAAAAGCGACGTGCTACCTTTAATTTACACTGATGTACACGTATAGCCGCACTTTGTAACAGGAAGCCAGCAAAATGAACAGCACTGTCACTTTCCTCATTTTTATTTATGTGCAGGTTTGATGATGTTCATTTACCTCCTTTCATATTTGCATTAAATACGGCTGCTGGACATCTTTTTTCTGTCTCTCTGGCTCTCAGTGTGCCTCCATCAGGAGAAGCAGGTGTGTACAGCAGGCCTTAAAATCCCAGCGCATCTCCAGCAGGTGTGCTCAACATAACGAGCCTCAGTAAGTGCAGGAAGCACGGTGTATCCGTGCCTCCAGCTGAGAAACACAAAAAGAAGTTCATATTGGGCACAGCAGCAGCTTGTAATATTGTTTAATTTGTTTTGCTGCTGCAGTATTATGATGTGACCTATCCATTAATATTTGGCAGCAGCCAGCAAGCAGTGCGTGTTCAAAAATAATAATTCAGTGCAAGACTGGAAGAAACTCGGCCCCTTATTTACAATTCAGCTTCTGTTGTGTCAGTCCAGGCTCTGTCCTTCATGCATCACTACACAATTCCAGGAAAATTAATATGCATGATTTACTAATAGGAATGGGAATCACCAGGGACCACCCGTCATGATATCACGAAAGCTTGGTGTCAGTTTGTATTGCATTGTCATTCTGTTATTATTGCGATTTGATAGATATCCTGATTTAATATAACAATTTCCCTTGAACTGCTTAATCCTATTAGGGTTACAGGGAGCTGGAGCCTTTCTCAGCCAACACTTCTCAAAGGTAGGGTGCACCCTGAACAGCTCGCCAGACCATCACAGGGCCAACACACACACATACACATGCACACACACACAAAACAATCCACACTCATGCCTAGGTGCAATTTGGAACAGCCAAGTTGCCAATGTGCATGTCTTTGGAATGTGGAAGGAAACTGGAGTAGCGTGAGAAAACCCACGCAAGCATGGGGAGAACGTCCACTGAGAAACAGCCCCGCCGAGCCCGGGACCTTTGTGCTGTGAGGTAGATGTGATAACTGCTACGCCACCATGCCGCCCTTCCTGCTTTTTTGTTACCGTTATTTGGGGTGTTTAGGAACACTTTTGGCATTTTTGTATTCTATCTTTCATGGTGATTTTTTAAGTATAATAATTTTGCTGTTAGATGTTGCCGTCTTTCCATTCAGTTAATGTGCTTTATTCTGAAGACTCGGTTCAGTCTATTACAAAAACAAACAAACAAACAAAAAAACCCCACGCTGCCTGTTCTTTATCACCCCGCTGGTAACACTTTATTTATAATAATGATAATAAAATGTTGTGGAAGTGTTGTAGTTTTTGTTCCAGTTGTATCTGCTTGTTGAAATGTGATATTCACTTGGCCAGTAGATTACACCTCTATGTAGGGAGGTATTGGGCATCTTTAGATACATTTATTTATACATCATGATCTAATTCCTACCTGTTGAGTGTTGCCTGCCCTGTCACACGACCACCACCAAACAGAGAGGGGCGTAAGCATGCACGTGCCCCACTCTGTGACATGTGATGCTGCCACCCGCTTCTTTATGAACTGCTGTGCATGCGTATTTGGGGGCGGCCTAACACACTCGGAGGGAAATCGCTATCCGCCCGCTCGTACGAATGAGCTCGCAGACGCCGATGATTGGCTGGTGATCGCTGTGAGTGACAGGGAAGTGAACGTATGCCATCCCTCCCTCTCGTGAGAGCTCAGTCAATTAGCTCCCATGGACTCCCAGTCACGGATAGCGGTGGCATGAATCCGGGTTCGACATTGACGATGCGCCACTCAGGATGCGATGCGCCAGGTAAGGGTGTTTCTGAGTCTGCCTATCATCTCATGCACCATCTAGAAGTGTGACCAAATTGATAGTGCTGCATTTGAACATTGCTGTTTTTCAAGTATCCAGTGCAATAAAATACTTCGTTTTAATCCATCCGCCTCCAATGGAGGAAAATATTTGTTGGTATCGAGAGAGAGAACTGTACTGCTGGGCGACAGAAACACCAGGCAAGGAGGCTCGTACAATCCCTGAGGATCGTAACTATGCTTTAGCACCGGATCCCGCAGTTGTTGACTTAGCTCTCGATGAAAACATGTTTCTCGGAGAGGAAATCCTCCAGCTGAGGAAATAAAGTGAGAAGCTCATTACGAAGCAGCGGTTTGGCTTTCACTGTTTTGCTGGTTCAGACTTGCATATTTATTTATTTATTTATTTTACAAGGGACAATATCCAGAAGGCTCAGAGTAGAGTTTTATGCTCTAAAATATGGTAAGCTAACAGACATGTTCACTTGTACAGATTAAAGTTTAATCAGTAGTTAATGAAATTCAAATTTAACTCAGTGAAAACCAAATGATGAAGCTGAGCCTAATCATGTACGTGTTTATCGTATTTCAAGTTGGATACAAGCACCGGATATGAAACATCCAGGTAAATTAGCATGTGGCAGCCACAGAAGATGTTAGCATGACTTAACCCTTTAAGTCCTGATGTAAAATTAATGTGCTATGATAATTAACGGACGGCGCGGTGGCGCAGTGGTAAGCACGTCCGCCTCGCAGGAAGAAGGTCCCGGGTTCGATTCCTGTGCTCGGGGTGTTTCTGTATGTTTGCATGTTCTCCCCATGCTTGTGTGGGTTTCCTCCAGGTACTCAGGTTTCCTCCAACAGTCTAAAAACATGCACAGGAGGCTGATTGGCTGTTCCAAATCGTCCCTAGGTGTGAGAGTGAGTGTGAATGCTTGTGTATGTGTTAACCCTGCGATGGCCTGGTGAGCTGTTCAGGGTACTCAGGGTCTCACCCAGAGTCAGCTGAGGTAGGTGCCAGTCTCCCGGCGACCTAATTAGAATTAAAAAGCTTAGACAATGAATGAATGAATGAATGATCATCAATAACACATAACATCATATTTCTTTTATTATTCACAGAAAACATACAAAACTGCATATGAGGGTGGATCAAAAAGTAAAGCTTTCTCAGTCACTACAACTTTATTAATGTCCTCAAAGCAAAAGTTGCATATCTTATAGCCTGAAGTGTCCTGTTAAACATAGTTACCAATAATTTTAATGTATTCATCCCGGGCGGCACTGTAGCGTAGCGGTTAGCACGTCTACTTCACAGCAAGAAAGTCCTGGGTTTATGGGTGTGCTGTGTGGAGTTTGCATGTTCTCCCTGTGCTTGCGTGTGTTTCCTCCGGGTATTTTGGATGTCCTTCCTCAGTCCAAAGACTTGCACATTAGAACCCTATAATTACCCCTTCCAACTTGCCCCCATTTGTAAGTGTGAGTGTTTGTGTTGGTTCTGTGATGGTCTGGCAAGCTGTACAGAGTGTACAGCGCCTTCGCCCAGGGTTGGCTGAGATAGGCTAAAGCCTCCCCGCAACCCAAGCAGGATTAATCGGTTTGGAAAATGAATGAATGGATGAACGATTGAACGAACATTCATGCCACTGTCGAACCCAAGTATCAAATCCAATGTGGAAAAATTCTGGAGTTTAATGACCCATGATTTTACAGTCGATTTAACTTCATCCATGTTTTCCCCCATAGGCTGCTCTTGATTACCGCAAACTGGTGGAAGTCCAAGATACCAAGTCAGGACTGTATGGTGGATACAGTACCTGAAATCATCCTATTTACCATAGTACCTGGAGAAAACCCTAGCAAACACGGGGAGGACATGTACAAACCTCGCACAGAAACACCCTTGTCGAGCTCAGGAATCAAACCCACGAACTTCTCGCCGTGAGGCCGACATGCTAACCACTACAGCCGTAGAACCAATAGTAAATATACAGTGTGTCTGGACCCACAGACGTCTCCTGGGAGTTTAATGGGTTAAACATTTAAATCCAAGATGAAGGCTGCCACTGTGTGTAAAACTGTAGGGGTTTCCATGTTTCGACGGTGATGTGATTTAATCTCTTAGGTTGTGCGTTAACAATCAATTCCTTGTTTGACACTTCTAGCAATACCACGTCCCTTTCCGAAACTGTAACCCAAGATCCTGCGATTATAATCTTTACCCCAGGTTGCGTCCTGTTCACGTTACACCAGACGACAATAGACTGGCGTGCGATTCATGACTAAAAGCTTAATAGAAAAGCATTCGGCTTCGGGCTTTGGTCATAACAGGAAACTTGGTATTATTCACACAAAGCTGGTCTATTTTAGTGCTATATGAAACCGCCTGAACCAAAGAGTGTAATTTCATTTGGTAATTTCATGCATTAGGGGCTCTGCTAATCTTGCGCCTAGCGTGACTGATGGGTAGGTCGTGAGGATTCAGAAACTGCTCTCTTCAGGCCAGAATAAAAGTGGAGGGAGCGAAGAGATCAATAGCTGGCAGTGCTCTCTTAGTGTGTGTGTGTGTGTGTGTTTTATAGCATAGAATGACTTCTCTCTGAGATACACACTGTTACAGTGAGCAGCTGTGTCGAGTTAAGAACACCGCTTCATCAGGCTCCGACCTCGCTCGGCTGAGTTTTCCCAATCCTCCAGCGCTCGAGATCCCGTCAGCGCATGTCACCATTATAGAGTTGTTAAAGTGTACCAACTAATGTGCTGAGACAGAAAGGAGATGAGTGAAAGACTGTATGATCGTCATTCAATACATGTTGTAGCTATCAGATTGTGTCACAACGGCTCAGCATTTCGGGCTTTTCTAAGCAGAGATCCGAATCCCCGAGGCCAAATCATTATTAAATAATGACATCAGAGTGTATCCAATGGGCTTCGTGCTGGATGTGCACGATTTGGAGATTTTGTATCCTCATCTCATTCCAATCTCGTCCACTGAGGACGAGGCAAAGAAATATGCTGGCTCAGAATCATGAATCTTTCTCTTCTCTACATACCTTTTCTGTTCTTATCCTGGGTGGCACGGCGGCGTAGTGGTTAGCACGTCCGCCTTACAGCCGGAAGGTCCCGGCTCTTGAATGTTTCCATGTGGAGTTTGCATGTTCTGCTTGCGTGAGTTTCTTCCGAGTACGTCGGTTTCTTCTGTCGGACGGTTTGGGAACGGTGGGGTCGACGGGAGCATTTGATTGGATATTTTGCGGCGGACCACGAGGGAGTGATTTGTTGGCGTTTTTACAGGATTTCGGTGGCCGAAGAGAACAGATTTTTCTCTGAGCTTTTTCAGATCTCAGAGGTTATCGATTAGGGTCGGGGTGTAAAGACTATTTCAACCAGTTTGTGTGTAAAGCTGAACATTTACTAACACCAACTTTAAGCATGTTGCTCCACTTGCGCATGTCTCCACTTTAACGTTTGTGTAACATGAGATGATTTGGGTGATTGATGATGGGTGCAATGAGTATTTTTATGTCCTTTTTTTTTTTGTTTGTACTGCATTAATCCCGCAAGGGAAATTCGGCCCGTCCAAAATTGAACACACACACACACACACACACACACACACACACACACACACACACACACACACACACACACGGAGCACAGTTGGGGGTTAGGTGCCTTGCTCAAAGGCACTTCAGCCATGAAGGTGGAGGAAGGGAAGGTGCAGCTTCGGGAATCAAACCAGTGACCTTTAGGTCCCAAATCTGCATCTCTAACCATCTAGCCCACAGTTACCCCCAGTATACCCATATAATTCATTCATTCATTCGTTTTCTGAACTGCTTAATCCTAATTAGGTGAGGCTGTTGCCCATCTCAGCCGACTCTGGGCGAGGGCAGGGTACACCCCAGACAGCTTGCCAGGCCATCGCAGGGCAGAAACACGCTGACGGCTATGCGGCTACTCTTGGCAAATAATGAATAAACTGAAGATCAGCACGCTGTAAATCTGTATCAGTTTATTGTATGGTGCTGAACCTTTGTGAGATGAATTATGTAAAAGGCTTCTGTGATTATTGGCTTATTGTCTCTGGTAATGATTAGTACAAATCATCCACCTTTTGGTGAAACAGATTGATCTAACACTGAAAAAAAATATTCATGATTTAATTTGCTGAACCACTTAATCCTATTAGGGTCACCGGGTGATCTCAGATGATTTTGGATGAACACAGGACTGCTAGTCAGTCCATCATAGGGTCAAAATTGGGAACATCCAAACTTTAATTGTAATAAATGAACTATGAGCAAAGCAAATCCCTCATTAAAACATTTTTATTTCTACCAGGAAGAGGGGGTGGGGGGGTCATAGAGTTACACCGGGATGTCACAGGATCATGGGAAATTAATTCCTCCACTGCCTCAAAGATAAAAAAGAAAAAGCCCATGCGTTTCTGTCTGTTTCATCACAATGTTCTCCTCCAGCCGTATAACGAGGTACCCCGGAGTAAAGGCAGGACGTAGCTGCGCCTACCACCGCTGCACTGACGTCCACGGAAAAAATAAAGACAAGGGTTGTGAGGAGCTTTTGGCTGGATCACTCAATACGGTTTAATTATCAGTCTACACACGAGCGAGTGACTGTGTGTGTGTGTGTGTGTGTGTGTGTGTGTGTGTGTGTTTTTGCTAAAATACATATCATACCAGTATGAATTTCTCCTGCTCTGTAATGGTGCAGTGGTGGCTCATGTGGTTACAGCTATGGTTTACTGATCCAAAGGTTGGAGGTTCCAGCCCCAGTACTAAGCTGAGCACAGCCCATAACCCTCAATTGCTCTGTTGTACTAAAAAAATTCAAATGGAAAAAAAAAGGTAGGTCGCTCTGGTTAAGGGCATCTGCCAAATGCTGTAAATGTTAATGGTGCGGGTGTGAAGCTCCCAGTGTGTGAGGTTCCTGTCTGAGTGTGTAAAACACACATTGGCAACCTGTTCAGGGTGTATCCTGGCTCGCTTACTCAAACTGGCTCCAGCTTCCTAGATAAATGGTATAAATGATGGGTGGATGTTGCAGCACAAAACCGCGATGTGTTGTTCGTATTTTTATGCACCAAGTGCTCGACATTGTTCATATATCTGAGTGAGAAAGGGGTTTTTAATGCAGGAGAAGGAATTATACTCATGAATTCATGAATTTATAATGAGAGGTACTTAAAATATGAGTTCTGACCCCGAGGCTTTTAACTTTCTTTAAATTTTTTTTTAAAAAATCACCAGAAACTTTTTGATTATAAGAAGCTCAAAGGTCGTCTTTAACATCATGCACTTCCCATGAATTTCTATTTGTATAAAGTTTGACTTTTTCATTTATTTCATTTACACACTCACTTACTCAGTCATTTGCCGAAGGGCTTACTCCGATTAGGGTTGTGGGGAAGCTGGAGCCTATCTCAGCCGACAGGGTGCAAAGACGGTGTGCACCCTGAACAGCTTGCCAAACCACCACAGAGCAAACACACACACCCATTCACACTCACACTCAGTCACGGGTCACACTCAGTCACACCCACTGATAATTTGCAACAGCCTTTGGACTGTGGGAGGAAACCAGTGTACCAGGAGGAAACCCAGCATGCACGGCGAGAACATGCAGACTCCAAACAGAAACTCCCGAGCCCAGGACTCAAACCTAGGACCTGTGAGGGGGACATGCTAACCACTACGCCACCTTGCTGCCCATACACCTTATACATCCATTCATAATCTATACCGCTGAGGGGCGCTAAGGGTTGCCAGGGATGCTGGAGTCAATCCCGGTTGTCTGCAGGTGAGAGGCGGGATTACACCCTGAAGAGGTTGTCATTGGAGGGCTAACATGGACACAAACATCCATTATCAGCTAGATCTAATGTGCATGCCTTTGGAGGAAACCTGAGAATGTGGAGGAAACCCATGCAAGCACGGAAAGAACATGCAAACTCCAAGAGTAACGGCTTCAGTTAGCTGTGATGTTCAAACCCATAACGTGACAGTGCTAACCACTCTGTGTTACGTGCATTTGTTTGGACCCTTCAGTACCAAAGACATTTTTCATTTGTTTTATCTGCGAGGGCATTCACTTCCTATTTTGGACCACACTCATTAACAGATCAAGCCTGAAGTAACCCATTTACAGATTTTTTTTTTCTTTCTTTTTCTCGTAAAAACTAATGACTGGTGGAGGCTCAAATTTCAAAAGTCAAGCCAGAAGCCACTGGCAAATTAGAAACCCTTCATACTTTAAAATCCTTCCAAGCAGTCAGTGGATTTCGGTACCTTGCTTTACGAGTGACTGACACAGCCTATCATACACAGTTCGCTGTGTCAGGGAAATCCATCTGTAGCTGTAGGTGAGGTGATGGAATTAATGGGAAGTACATCAGACACGCTGTGGGCCGGCTGCTCGGGGAGGAGATTAGCATACTGATAGCTTTATATTTCGTCGAGGGCAGATTTATGCATGGCTCCATGTCCCTTTTAGGACATTCAGTTCCCTTGGCAGCCATTATACGTGACTGGAAAGTTTCACACAGAACACGTACCAAAGGAAATCTACAAAGGAAACCTATTTTATTAAATGAAACAATACAAAATGTTGGGTTTGCGCTTGTCAGCGTTAAAGCTTGTTTTAGCATGGCGCTCAAGCTGTTGGCTCATTTTCCATTACAGCAGCACCATAGTTTCGCTGGTTCGAATATCAAAATGATCTTTTCTTTTGAAACAATGAATTTACAATGACTTGTATAGGGGGCCATGCATATCATATAAACATAATAATAATAATAATAATAATAATAATAATAATAATGGGTGCAGTAGTTAGCACATCCGTCTCACAGCAAGAAGGTCTGGGGTTCGATTCCTGGGCTCCTCTGAGGTACTCCGGTTTCCTCCCACAGTCCAAAGACATGCACGTTAAGCTAATTGGCTAATTGCCCCAAGGTGTGTGTGTGTGTATAATGCAATGTCCTGGCGAACTGTTCCGGGTGCACCCTGCCCTCACCCAGAGTCGGCTGAGATAGGTGCAAGCTTCCCTGCGACCCTAAATAGGATTAAGCAAAATATGGATACTGGTTTTAATTCCCCATGTGCTCCTCTTTCAATATGTTCTGTACTACAGGGACGTGACCAAATTAGTGAAATAGCGCTCGCGTTTAAAGGTCTTAACTAGACAGCTAGGGTTTGACCTTTCAAGGTCATTCGAGATTAAACATAATCATCTTATATGAAAGTCTTTGTTTTTTATGAGTGTAATGGCATGTCTATCTTCACTCGTTTTAAAGTTATACACACTTAAAATTGTGGGACCCTTTCAAAGTCACTCAGTGCTAAAGGGTAATTGCTAACGCACAGCGTGTATACGGTTTCCTATCTGTCCCACATTACGTCTGTGTGTCACTTTGTTCCTCAGATATAAGCAATTCCAGTTTTAACATTGGAAATGAGGGCAGTGGTGGCCCGGTAGTAGGGTGCTGGATTACTGAACCCAAGGTCGGTGGTTCAAGCCCCACTATCACTGGGTTGTTGCTGCCGTCCCCCCAGTGCAGCTAACTGGGTTATCAAAGGCCGGACATGTCTGTGGTGAGAGGGGTGTAAAATTGCTAATTTTCGTTAAGGGTAGGCTGCAGTGCCATCAGTGTGTTTCTGCCGTGCGATGGCCTGGCGAGCTGTTCAGGATGTACCCTGCCCTCGCCCAAAGTCGGTTGAGATGGACTCCAGCCTCCCCGTGACCCTAATTAGAATTAGTTCAGAAAATGAATGACTGAACATTGGAAATGTCTATCTCTGACACTTTGTGACCTTGCTCAGACCTTCACTTTTGACTCTGGCATTCCGAAATCCAGTCATCTCTGGGACGGTCTCAGGTAGGGTAGTGCTCCCACCAAGTTTGGTAAAAATTTCTTGCATGGATATGGTCAGCATTTTGTTCGCAGACAAACTGACCAGCAAATAAACGGGTAAATGGATGCCAGTAACTACAATATCTACACCAGAATCGTGTCTGATCTTAACCCTACCCATGTGCCCCACTGATGCAGTGGTTTGCTCACGAAAGTGACTCATTATATATTTTACATGAGTCAATATATGCACGTGAAATAATGTTAGCATATTGATTGAAGCTGCATTTCAACTCTCAGACTTAGAAAGCAAACATTAAATAACTAAGCACAGGGATACGATGAAATGTTGTTCCGTACCTCTTTGTTCGCAAATATCAGACTGACATAATGTCAAAGTGACGTGAATGAATGGTTTGAAAAAGGGATATTCAACATCTGTGCATCCTATTTGCTTTACATATAAAAACTATTTATAAAGACTCGGTGTAAATAGAACTCATCCGTTGCTGGGAAGACGCTAGTACGATGGCTCTGATTGGTGGAGAGCCGGATTCGTTTAGTGTAGAGCTTCAGATGTGGACATTCAGAAACTGGTTCTGTAACTGAAATTACTATTTTCTAGTTGAAATTTTCTTTTCTCCATCAATTGGATTATTAAAGTAAAATGAAAGCCTTCCAAACTCTCGTGCTCCACATGAACGTACACTTCACCCCCGATTTCCCGGTTTACTGGGGTGATAGGCTGTCCGGCAATCGCTAATGTTAAGGGAACTTACCCTTTCCCGGACACCAGCCTACAAAAGAGGTCATGATGTCCAGTTGACTTCGATTGAGCTGCCAGGTACAGCCCAAGCAGGTCGTCAGTCCGCTGCAGGGCTAGTTTTTTTTGGGTCAGTGGGGATCCTTCATTCCCTCTGCAATAATGTCTGTGTTTTGATGTGTGCTGTATTTATTTGTATTGTTTTTGAGCTATGTCAGTGATTTCTGTCACCTCTGGGAATGAAAAGAATGTCTGTCCATCTATCTGTTC
This sequence comes from Neosilurus hyrtlii, assembly GCA_028564935.1. NCBI lineage: Eukaryota > Metazoa > Chordata > Actinopteri > Siluriformes > Plotosidae > Neosilurus > Neosilurus hyrtlii. The sequence goes on along the minus strand of JAOUQZ010000033.1, from coordinate 9,828,519 downwards.
ATTCATTTATCCATCCATCTATCCACTGACCCATCTATTTATCTATCCATCTATTTCTTCATCCATCCATTTATCTACCTATCCATCCATCCTTATATTAAAATGCAGGTGTATCTTGGAATTTCATCTATCCACAACCCAAGTCAAAATCGACCCTGAAAACTGGAGGAAGATGCACATTTTTAACCCAATTCCATATTAATACCCCACAATGCACTATTGTTGGAAAATGTACTGTAGTATACGAGAAATTAAATATTCTGTGATATGCTGGTACAGAAAAATATTCAACTTCACAGTAGCGACTGTAACTTGCCTTCATCTCATCTTGCTGTTATTGATTATTTTTCATGTCAAAGCACAACCACCAAATTAAATATTAATAATAATAATAATAATAATAATAATAATAATAATAATAATAATAATGCATCTACCCAAAAATAAAGATAAATCTACATTAAACTGATATTTTGCCTTGAACCCTGTTGGTTAACATTAAGTTTTGAATATTTCTTTGCCGCCCCACTGTTAATATCATAATAAACTCCAGAAAACTCTTTTATTAATTAATAATCATATTTTACTTTTTATACTAAAGAAAAAGAAAACACTACATGAGAGAACTTAAATCTCACCAGCTTCATGTCACCTCCAGGGCGCACATACTTTTGCACACAAGCCACGAAAGTCTCAAAGTCAGACTGCACTACAGTTTTTATATTAAAAGATTATTTTTATTCACAATAGAAGTGTAACAAATATAGTTTATCAAAAAGATTTCTGTTGATCATTAATATAATTTATTCCATAAGATCATAACTTCTTTTCTTTTTATATAGAAACGTTTAGTGGCAGTTTGCCAGAATGGAATATGTACAATAGAATTATGAAAAAAAAAAAAAAAAAATGGAAACGATACATGAAAAACTGACCGAAAAGACCCACCCCCTTGCCCACCCAAAAAACCCAAAACAAAAAAATCATCTCCCTATGATTAAAAAAAAGAGAGAGAAAACACCTATGTGCAATGGAATGATTATCAGCAACATTGTACACGTACAATTCCGAGGTTGTGTCACATAAAATTAAATTCACAAACAGAAAAAAAAGGCAGCGTAAAACAGTCAACACAACGCCGTCATCACATTTCCATCCTTGTCTGAAAGGAGATGTCAAATCGCTGCCCTGCTTTTATGACTTTTCACAAGCTAGCATGCTAGTCAGGTGATGCTAGCAAGCTGGATTTTGCAATATGGCTAATAATTCAGTAGAACACGGGGTGCTGAATGTCAAACATTTATGCTGAATTTTCTTTTGAACATTTGAGGCCATTGTGACACATTTTGATATCAAAAAACAGCAACTTAAAGTTTCGATCTACACTGATAAAACATCACACCTTATAAATATTATGCAACATTTACATGTATTATTTATATATAAACCAATTTAATTAGGAATGTACACGGATATCAAATCCTGTAAGTTTAACATTTGTATTTAATACTTTACATTTATTATTTACACGTTAATACAGTATATTAACAAGTCACGTGAAATATTTCAGCCATGTAAAAAAAAAAAACAATGAATTGTAAAAAAGGTGTTCAAAAATGTCAGCGACAATGGCCTCAAATATTCAAAAAAAAAAAAAAAAAAAGAAAAATACACTAAAACATTGTAAACAGTGTTGCAGTGTCGTACGAAGGGCTAGCCTGTGACTACGATGGAACACATGGCATTGTTTTGCTGCTGCTTGTTAGCGCTGATGCTAATGAACTACGGTAATAAGCAAGTCGTTTTGGAGCCGTATTTACGGTTTGCTGTTGAAGCAGGTTGATCGCGTTTCCCTTTGGTCTTAGTGTTACAGACCCTAAGCGTCTGTCGGTCTTTGGATCTCTTCCATGACAGAACATGGAAAGGTTTTCTCTCAGTCTGTTAACCTTCTCTTTTCCGACAATGAAACCCAATGCTGAAGTGCTGGAAATGTCCACACAACATCTCAGTACTAATACTTTACACCTCGACTGTGATGTCTAGCTACTGGCAGCAAGGGCGCACAAACACATACACACACAAACAACATAAAAGGACAATTAAATGCCCACAAAAAATAACCAGACAAGATTTGCCAGCTTCTTAGCTGAAAATAAGCTTCTTCTGGTTTTGTGCTGGAGCTTCGATGCTAATGTAGCTAGCAAGTAATAGAAAAGACTCACCAAAACAGCCTTTTGTGTTAAAAAAAATCTGCTAGAAAGTGAATTCTTGCTGAGGTGTTGAAGTATACAGCGTGACTTACCACCAGGAGGAAAACTCATTCACACATGCAGCTGAACTCTTTGGACTTGGGGAAGCCATCTTGGAAAACGAGAAGGCCAGTTTTTCCTCCCTCAATGAACTCTGCCATCATTACCCTGCCTAGCAATGTGTGTTTGTATGGGACTAGACTGTTTACTCATTTCTTTTTCCAACTTTTTTGGATTTGATGCTAATAAGTATGGATGTGTTAGCGCAAAATAAAAACCTTTATATGTGCACACACACGTATATTTCCACCATATCCATGTGGAAATGTATTCGTTTGCTTTTGAATTTGAAAGCGCTTCACAGAGGGCCTTTAAATTCCACCCTGTCTTGACTCCGCCTCCTAACATTTAAAGATCAAAGGCTAGAAGTGTTAATTTAGTTTCGCTTCCTAATGTCTTCACAAAACATTAGTTTACAGAGTAGTTCTGACTCATAAAACATTATTCACTAACTCACGAATTTCAAACTGCTTAATCCTACTAGTGTTAGGGAGGCTGCAGCCTACTTCAGCCGGGTAAAGGCGGGGTTACACCCTGAACAGCATGGCAGACCATTAAAGGCAACACACACACACAACCACTTATACATAGGGGCAATTTGGAACAGCCAGTTAGCCTTATGTGTGTGTCTTTGGACTGTGGGACGAAACCTGATTACCCTGAGGAAACTCATGTAAGCATGGCGAGAACATGCAACCTCTTCACAGAAACGCCCGAGTCCGAGAATCCAACCCAGGACTTTCTCGCTGTAGGGCGGAGTTGCTAACCACTATACTACCACCCCGCATTATTTAACAGGAGCCATTTGTACAGATATTTGTACAGTGGATGCTCCATGTGACCAGATTAAAAACGTGTAATTGTTGATTTCTTGATGAGGTTCTGGGTGAAAGGATGAGACACGTCCCCACCCCCCTCGATGGAGTCTTCAGTGTCTTTGTAACCATCAGAGTGCAAGTCTTAAATTTGTCCCATTAACTTTAAGAGGCAGAAACAAGAGATGAAGGTGAAAGGAAAAACTGTTTCCGGTGGCTATAACCTTCAACACCAATAAACGTTGCTATAAATGTAGGCAAATCGCTAAAATAAAATGCCTCAGGACGTGCTGATTTGGTAAACTTCATCAGTTTTAGGTGCACGGGGAAACTGATTATTGTCCTATTCCAAACTTTTATGACCGAGAACAGATACACGGAGAGCGCAAACCTCCGCCAAGCCCAGCAAATGCATGGATTCAGAATTTGATCTGGATCATCTCCAAAATGTCTTCCTTGTCCAAAGCCCCAACTTTGGTAGGAATTTTAGGAAAATCCACATATATATATATATATATATATATATATATATATATATATATATATATATATATATATATATATATCTTTGTGTGTACTCCTGCTAACAAACACACAAACAAACACACAAACAAACACACAAACCAAGGGAGGGTAAAACCTAATCTCCATGGCGGAGGTAAATATTCTGGGAAATGGTTTTGGGTGAAGCAGATTTTCTGTAATTTGTAGCTTCATTATCCTTGTAGCTCCAGGGCAAAACTTAAAAAAAAAAAAAGGCAAACATATCTTGGCTGATTAGATTTTTGTTGCGGTGGAATACAATGCAGGGTGAGCTCACACCCTGATACAGAGAGGCTGTGTAAATTTCTAGTACAGCAAAGACCTGATGTTGAAAAATACAAACACACAAACTTCTTGCTACGTGTTTTGCCAGATGGGGCAATTGCCAGTATCAATGTCACGGTGTGTCTGTGTGTGTCTGTGTGTCCAGTGTTATCTACCCTCATATGTGAACGCATGTCTGATTTCTTTAAATCTAAACAATAATTCCTTATATGTGCTTTGTGTTCCACACCAGAAGGTCTCACCCACGTTCTCTAAACACACACACAAAAAAAAAACAACAACAACAACAACAACTAAAATTCCACAACTTTTGTGCTTTCACGCTAAAGGAAAGCAAGAACTAATAACACAGGACAGGAAAACAATAATGTTCACTTCACATTTGGTGGTACATTCAGAGAGAGTCATTCAGTCTAGCTGACTGAAGTCATGCTTCTCCATCTGACTGGTTGATGAATTCTCTGCTCGTGATCTTCTTCACCATCATCATCATCATCATAGCCGCCATCCCAGCGAAGATGGTTCCTTCATCCGTGCGCCTAAAGGCTAAAACACTTCTTATATCACAAAATCATGAATTATTAATGAACACCCATCCTAATTCTACATGTCTGACACCTTAGCCAATCAGATTAGGTAAACAATAAATATCAGAGCTGTCATTCAAACAAAATGTGGCTGTAGAGGGAGGATGTAGAAAAGGAAGCACTGATTGATGTATGCGGTAATCCAATTAAATGGGATGTTGGGGCAGGATTAGTTCCCAACATACCACATCCGAGTAGTCTTTCAGACTGGGAATATCTTCTGGTCCTCGGACGGTACGTCGTCCTAGGATTTGGAGGACAGACAACCAACGGGGAGGGGTGGAGGGGCGGCACTAAACAACAAGAACGCCGAAGTCTTCCTGAACTAAAGCATCGTCAGTTCAACTGTTGTGAAATCATCGGTTGCAACAGCAGAACGGTTGGTCGTTGAGCTAAAAAGGCACTAGTTAACTCCATATCACTACCTTGAAGTGACTGACATGAAAAAAAAACAAAACAAACAAAGAAAAAAAAAAAAAACACCCCCACACACTTTATAGGAATCCTACGCTATGATTCAAACGAAAATCCGCTCAGCGTGACAGCCGTGGGCCGAGATATGGCTTTGTTTTTTTTGTGGTGCGTGTAAGAATGAGAATGAGAAACATTCGAGTGAAGATGGTCCGGTCTCCTCATGGAGGAGAGAGACTCGTTCGGGCCTCCGAGGCTCAGGGAGAGGACCGAATCAAGGTTCGAGGTGAAAGGACAGGTGGTGGTGGTTGTCAGGAGAAGGGCAGCATGCACACTGCTATCTCTAATCGATGGTGGTGAAGATGCTCAACCCCTGGATGGAAGGAAGAGTCGTGGGGGCCAAAGGTCAACCGAACTGTCCGCTTTATTGGAGATTGGAGACATAGGTCCGGGCACTGCTCACAGCTGGGGGTGTCCCTGTAGGGCCTTGTGGGGAAAGTGTGAGCGCCGCTACAGCTGGGCGTTCCTGTCTGAGCTCGCTCTCTCTTGTTTTATCACGGGCAGCGGGTGAGCCTCGGTGTTAAAGACCCAGTGCTCGAATGGTAGGTGGTCGTCATCAGAGAACAGCAAGTACAGATACCTAAAACATGCACACAAACAAACACATGAGACGCAGATACAGTAAGCAGTGCTTCAAACAAAAAAAATCACCCAAATGCAGTGAAATTCTGAGTGATGCAGCAGCATTTTACTCTTCTGTACAACTCTCTCATTTCCACAGATTACCTTCCAATGCTTCAAGTGTCATCTTAATACCACTAACAGGACCACCGCGTGAAACGCTGTAGTAAGTTTCTGCATCCTGTACTGCTTATAAAGATGCGTAAATGAGATAAATACACTGGTCAAAAGTATTGGAACCCGTCCTTTTTCCCAGCTCCCAAGCGAGAAGGTGCTTGACTATCAAGCTGGAGATCGTACGTTCAAATCCAAGTTGATGCCGCAGCCGTCCTAATTGGCCGAGCTCTCACAGGAGGGAGGGATGGCATGCGCCCCTGTCACTCACAGCGATCACCAGCCAATCCATGACCTCATTTAAACAAAAAGGGGGAGGACAGCGCTTTGTTGCAGCAGTTCGTAAAGATGCGGGTGGCGGCATCGTGTGTCATGGAGGGGGCATGTGCATGCCTACGCCCCTCCCTGATTGGTAATAATAATAAATTTGACTTGTATTGCACTTTATATTGCAAGGAATATCAAAGTGCTTACAGAAAAACAGGAAAATAAAAAAGGAAAATAAAAAGTCAATAAAACACTAGTTAGCAGAAGGCTTTTTTTTTTTTTTTAAAAAAAGGTTTTCAAGTTTTGCTTAAAGACTGTGGACTTTTCAGGTGGTCTGGTAGTGTGTTCCACAGTCTTGGGGTCCCGATCAAACATGCTATGAAGCCTGGGTCTGGGAACTTGAAGAGTGTTTGTGGTTGTAGAACGGTGGGTGCTTGAGGAGGTATGAGGAGTGAGGAGTTCCTGTAAGTAAGGAGGAGCATGGTGGTGGTTATATGTGATGGGGAGGCAACACTTGACGGGTGGGAATGGGATGGGGTCTTATTAAAATAGCCACAAGAAGGTCCTGACTTCAAGTTGCATGTTCTCCCCATGCTTGCATGGGTTTCCTCAGAGTACTCTGGCATCCTTCCAAAGTCCAAAGACATGCACAACGGGCTTTTTCGAATTTCCACTGGGTGTGAGTCAGAGTTGCTGTGTGTGTGTTGGCCCTGCGATGGATTGGCGAGCTGTTCAGGGTGTAACCCCGCCTTCACCTAGAGTCAGCTGAGACAGGCTCCAGCCTCCTTGCGATCCAGTAGGATTAAGCGGTTCAGTAGATGGATGGATGGAGGGATACAGTAGCTACCTGCTGCGTTCTTTAGATGATGGAAATCAAAGACTGTTTTTGAAGTTTTTCCCAGCACTGTCGCAGAAGTTCCCACAAATGTGTTGTGTTCACTTCATCCCTAACCAGCTCTATGGGGTTCAAGTCCTAAAACTGTGCTTTAAGTCATCCTGGATAATGCAGTATATATAAAAGACCCATCACTAGATGTGAGCTGTGTCCTGTCTGACTAAACGTGATCTTCGGTCCTTGGTTCTGCTGCACGAGTTCTTGGATCTATTGACCCAGAAGTCGAGTTCATGGGGAGGTTTGCTTTTCTTCTCATGCCTTGTAATCAGTATAGACACGACTCGACCGAGGCGGCACCTCACATCGGAGGAGTGAATAAAAAACAGTATTTATGTTTCCCTTGGCTGAGAAGAGTGCGACGTGTTTACAGCCATCTAGAGAGTGATGGTGTAAAGTTTCACAAGCGCTGCTCGCATATCAATATCAGAAGAGTGCAGGGGTTGCGTTCTGAGAGCCAAGTGGCACTTCATGAAATTTACTGCCTATAAACGGAGAAGCTGGAGCTGCCGTCGCTGGAGGCTGCCTCTGCTGCACTGACCTTGCATGAGAGACTCCATATCCGTCTTTCTCCATCACTGTCTGCGTCTGGGGGAAAGTTTCACCCGATTCTATTGCTGTTTCTATCAGCTCTCACCATCTGTGTGTGTGTGTGTGTGTGTGTGTGTGTGTGTGTGTGTGAGAGAGAGAGAGAGAGAGAGAGAGAGAGAGCGAGTGTGTTTCAACCTCAACATCTCAAGGACCTCAACATCCAGCAGCAGGATACCGGCACACACTGCACAGCTGGATCAGCCACCGCTGTGTCTTTTGACGGATATTTTCAGCTGTGCTGAGCTTCTTCATCCGTGTGTGTTTGTGAGTATGTGTGTGTGTGTGTGTGTGTTGGAGCAAAAAATGACAGTATCCATTTGAGCAAACTGTTTTCGGCAGCTTTTAGGTTCACCAGAATTTTCCAGCTTTCCCAGGGTTGTCATAGTAACCATTTATTTGGATTTTGCCTGGAGGTCAAAATTTCTAATTGATTTCCTTCAGAGCTGTTCGCCTTCTGTTCTGTCCAATTCTGATTGGTCAGAAACTGCTGAGATATTTTCTACAGCACTTCCGGATACAATAAGGTTACTGTAATACGTTACAGTTTCCATAGTAACAAGGGTGGCTTGTAAACTGGGACTGTCCATGAAAACAGATTTAAAAGGTGTGTAGTTGCTGATATGGTGATTTATTGTATATTTAGTATTTTTGAAAAGCCTTTTAAGGAGCAGGAGAATGAATCAGAAGCTGCAGCAGTGACTGGAGCAGCAGAGTGGTGTGTGTCACCTCTCCAAGTAACATCTGAAACATCTGGAGCTCTGTTCTAGAAGAGTGTATATGATAAATCATATTGTTGTGTACCGAGGGTCTGAGTGAGAGCCAGAGGATTAGTGAGAGTGGTGTGTGACAAGGAGACACACTATAGAGATGAATACGAACAGTCTCTCTCTCACACTCACACACACACACACACAAACACACACACCTTGTTCAGTTGTCTTTCTATGTGCAGATCATGTCAGTAGGAAATGAGAAGCTCCTCCTTTTTTTTAACTACCCAGAGAGACCATAGCCCCGCCCACTTTGTTTGACAAAGGCTCATGAACTCACAGGTTAAATAAAGGTCGTCTAGATCAAGTTGCGTGTTTTGTGTGTGTGTCTGTGTGTGTATGTGTGTATGTAAAAAACACTTACTTTAGTGTCTCAGCCACGTAGAAGCTCTGCTGGACATCATCATGGTTGGGAGTGCTGCTGTACACATCCCGCACCCCACTGTAGCCTCCCTCCACCCTACAGTGCTGCTCCAGGGCCTGAACACACACACACACACACACACACACACACACAAATCAATGATATTCCACATACATATCTTTCCTTTTAAGACTGTTTAAACCAAAAAAAACCCTAAAACAAAACACCACCATCATCATCTACAACAGCAGCAGCAATATTATTATTATTGTTATAAAAAATAATAATAACAACAACAAAAACAAATAAAAAAGGAACCCGACCCAAAAGTTCACAGCGCCCTCTACTGAACCTGCGGCAATACCAAACTACCAAAAAATAAAAAAAATAAAAAAATCATCCTATCTGATAATTTTAAAGAATCCTTTAAAAAAATTCCTGGACATTTCATGAAAATCCACACATGACTTTTTGAGTAATCCTGCTAACACAACCTGAAGGTAAAAATTTTTTCCTTGGCGGAGATAACACACATCCGAAACAACGGCGACTCAGTTTTGGGTTGTCTGAGCAGGCTGTTGGATGGTTTAAAAACATTGAGAGGACTCAAAGTGTTAAATATGAAGGAAATCTCTCTGTATTACATGTTACATCAGGGGTCCCCCAAGGCTCTGTCTTGGGTCCACTTTTATTTACCATTCATGTTAACAATCTGGTTCGAAATGTTTCGTATGCACAATTTCATTTTAATGCTGATGATACTGTCATTTATTACCGTGGTGCTACCTTTGCTCAAACTCTCGAGTATTTGCAGTCCACTTTTGATATTGTACAGTCACGCCTGCTTGATCTAAAACATAAGTTGAATGCCACAAAAACTAAAATAACACTGTTTTGTAATGCTAGGAAGAGAGTGGATTCTCATCATATCATTAAAACCCTGCAGGGCAGTCAGACTGAACAAGTGACACAATACAAGTATTTGGGTATTTAATTGATGAGTGTTTAACTTTTGGGCCTCATATTGAAAACCTAGTAAAGAATCTTAAGCTTGGTTTCTATTTTAGAAATAAATCGTGGTTTTCCTACATTGCCAAGAAAAAGCTGGTTGAGGCTACGTTCCTCCATTTGCTTGACCATGGTGATCTGCTGTACCCCTGTCCAATGCTTTCATTGGCTTTGTGATTTGTAACAGGCTGTAAAGCTCTCACTCACCATTGCACCCTACATGCCAGAGTTAAGTGGCCCTCCTTGACCATGCGCAGACTCACACATTGGTATAATTTTATCTATAAATCCATCGTTGGTCTGCTCCCCTCTTACCTTTGTGGATATATTTTATTTAAAACCAGTAAGTATTGACTGCGCTCGAATGACATCCTTTAACTGACCGTCCCCAAGGTTCACCAGGCTTTAATGTTCTCTGCCCCTGCAGATTGGAATCAGCTGCAGGCTGATCTACAGCTTCAGGGTTGATCCCAAGTGGGGATTTAAAAAATGCGGTGAAGCACTTAGAGACAGATTATATAGAAGTTTGTAACTGCTTTACTTTCTTTCTTGCTTATGTCTGTTTCTTCAGGCTTTGTTTTGTGACCTGCTGCTGTATGTATTATAGTGCCCCCCCCAACAAAACAAAATCACTACGTCCTACGTTTTTATCTATTCACAGCTGCATACTGTATGTTGCAGAATGTACAAATATGTTTGGAGTAAACATGCAGAAAGGATGAGCTGGGTCACCATAGTGATGTTTCGGTGCTTTAAAAGCCTGAGCTGTATGAACAATCACGCCGAGTAAGCACAAACACGCTGCGACATTATCATCTCAACTGAAGCCACAGCTCTGTGAGCAGAAAACAAACATCCTGAAGTATCCAGATGCTGTGCACGACCCTCGGCCGCAGACGAGACCCAGCCTGGGGAATCTGTCACTTATGCTTGTCACAGCTCCGTGCACTAGAGTCACTGCTTCAGCCTCCAAACCACTTGCAAACCGGATTTCAGCTCCACACTGGATTGTTGTATATTATACAGTAATGTTTTACCAGATTTAACAGTTTGTACACAACACTAGACTTCAGATAATCAATACTGGCCTGGAAACCTCATTTCTCGCTCTCTGTATTTATTTTATTTTATTATTTTTTTGGAGAAGGAGGCAGAGAAGCGCTGAAGCAAATTCATCCTTCACGATGCAATTTATCTCGGTAACGGTGACGGTGGAACCTGAATTCTGTCCTGGGAACACTGAGTGTGAGGTGGGAATACATACTGAATAGGATGCCAGTCCACACACACACACACACACACACACACACACACACACACACACACACACACACACACACACACACACAAAGAAAAAA